>JAIFZK010000056.1:1247500-1265000 GCA_027481765.1 Tenualosa thibaudeaui | reverse complement strand
GTCGACAATTCAGGATCGTAACGTTAAGTACAATACAGGCTATTGCATTTCATACTGTCTATTTATTTAATCTGGCATATTATGTCTATATGAAAGGTTGTGTGTCCAAAGTAGGGATCTATGAAAATGAGCCTGCAGTAATTGCATTGCACAAAGCAATAGAGCTATTACTGCTTTTGAAACAATAAGAATCATAAATCAACTTTAAGCATTTTCTTGTGAGAACTGAAGAGTTGTGAGCCAAGGCATTGATTTGTAACCGATTTGTAACATTGACAGAGAGAGGGTAGAGAAGTACTGTATGTACTTTTTCTGCCAGTCTGACTGCCTGCTTAGTGAAGAAACAAAATAGGCTCTAATGTCTGAGGTGGACGTGTTTGTAGTCAAGAGATGATGTCTAGTGGCCACCTAGTTTTCATGGTGGATGATGAAACAATATGTTGGGGTGTGTGTGTGTGTGTTTGTGAGTGAGAGAGAGAGAGAGAAATAGAGAGAGAGAGAGAGAGAAGTGATGTTAGAAAGGGGATTCAGAGAATCTTAGAGAGACACTTACTTAACACACACACACACACACACACACACTTTTGTGTGTGTGTGTGTGTGTTTGTAGGGATTGGCTGATAGGACAGAAATAGAGCTGCTCCCTACTCCTTCCCCACCCATCTATCAACAACTGACAATTCACTCAGAACACTGCTAATTAAGAGAGAGAGGAGTGAAGACAGAGGCTGACAGAGGAAGAGACAAGTCAAGAAACAAGAGGATACAACAGATGGAGGAGAGAGAGACAAGAAGAGAGAGGAAAGCATGCAGACGATGAGGAACAGGCAGCAAAAAGGCAGACAGCCTGAGAGAGAAAGAGAGAGAGAGAGATAAAGACAGAGAGATGGAGGGGGAGAGAGAGAGGGAAGGAGGGAGAAGGAAGGGGGAAATAAAAAAGAGAGAGATTTGTCTATGCCCGGGGAAAAAATAAAGAACAAGGCAACTTCAGGCACAGGTGCTCTCTCCCCCAGAGACCGGGGACACAACCAGTAGAGCTGCTGAAGAGAGGAGAGGAGAGAGGGAAAGAGAGGTGGATGACAGAAAGAATCAATGCATGGGAGGAGGAAGGGAGGGAGGGAGGGATTTCCCTCACCAGGTGTCTCTCAGCACCCTTGCATTGCCCTAATTCCCACTGCTGTCATGGCAACAGCTTCCACAGGGTGGCCTGCACAAACAGTTGGTAACCTATGCGAGAGACAGATACATACATACATACACACATACATACATACATACTGTACATACAGCACATAAATTAGTGCTGCCAATGTTAACGCATGTGATTAATGTGAAAATTTTAGTTAAGTTATTATTTTTTAAGATTAATCATGCAGATACACAGGCCCACACACACACACCCCGCCAGCGCCATCCTTACCTACAAATAGGTAATAGGTAAATATCGCAAATATTGGTAAATATCGCAAAAGCTGTGAATAGAAGAGTTCATCCACTTACTTTGTTTCGTTTGCACTTAGTAAATAATAAAAGACATCGTTTTGAATTCATTAGCAGAATTTCCGTATTGTACCGTGTCTACCTTTCAATAATGTTTTAAATTCAGCACTTCATCACCAGACAGTACTTTGTAGGCAGTCATTGGAAGTTTTCTTAATAACAGCACATAAACTGACTGCCCAGAAACCCTGTAGTAGTTCTGATATATTTTTTGTAACAACAAGGTTTTTGAAATATGCAGTGCCTGTCATAGACAAACTGTGGCGCCACTTGCGCTAACCAGGGGCATGTGTGACATTCCTTCTTCACAAAAAAGTCAATGAGAATTCTGAAACTTTAAAGATGTGATTAATTTAGATTAATCGTGATTAACTTCATTTTCATATTGTGATTAATTAGATTAAGTTTTTTGGATTGATAGCACTAACATAAATACATACATACATGCTGTGCATACATATATATAGACAAACATAGATACATACATGCTGTACATACATGAATGGGCCTACATATATATAATAATAAAAAAATATATACATAGAGAGAGAGATACATACATACATACATACAGATACATATATATATATATACATATAGATACAAACATGCTGTACATACATATATAGTACATACATACATGCACACATTGCCACAAATTATACATATATAAAAAGGCACAACCCCATTCCCTACACACACACACACACACACACACTCACAAGTGTACCTGACTTTATCTCTTTTTGCATCATTCACCCCTCCACCACTGGCACCCTTAAATGGGTAGGTAAATAAATCAGAGCGTTTGTGAGAGAATAACAGCAATAATAACAGTGAGAGAGACAGAGACAGAGAGAAAGTGAGCGAGAGAGAGAGAGGAGGGGAGGTTGTGCAGAGTGCTGCTCCTTTGACTGAGAGGTATATTTTAGGAGAGGGGGAGAGCAAGAGAGACAGAGATGGGGGAAATTGGGAGATATACAGACACATGTGCACACACACACACACACACACACACACACTGTGTGCCACAATCCTTCCACCTGGCAGAATGAGGGCATCCCCACGCCCACTCCTGCCTGCGTGTCTGTGGTGCATCTCTCTCTCTCTGCCTGCCACTCTTTCTCTCTCTATCCCACTCTCTCTCTCTCTATCCCACTCTCTCTCTCTCTATCCCACTCTCTCTCTCTCTGCCTGCCACTCTCTCTCTCTCTATCCCACTCTCTCTCCCTCCATGCGCCCGCTCCCATGAGAGGGGAACCTCACATCACATGCCCCACTCTGACTCATGCAGAGAACACATCCCCAGATGCCGGCGCCAGAGCAGAAGTGAGCCAGCACAGGAGCAGATCCGGGCCAACTGCGGAATAGTGAGGATGAGCCGCGACGGTCTTGGAAAGTTTTTCTGGAGCTATTAAAAGAACATTCTGTCTGCGGCAACATCACGTATCTGGTAGATGCTGTCAGTAAAAAAAGCCCCAGACAGATGCTATGCGGTTTTGTCACTGCTTTGTACAATACATATTCAGGATTTTTAGAAATTTTTAATATCTTAAATGTTTCTCTCTCTCTGTCTATCTCTTAGTTTATCTCTGCCTGTCTCTCTCTCTGTCTGTCTCTGCCTGTCTCTCTTGGTCTTTCTTTGTTACTGTCACAATTTCTTTTTTATTATATAGCCCTGTTGTCTGGGTTGTCTTGTCCTATGGATTGCCATGACTAATGTTTATGATATGGCTTACAGACACCCTATTTCCATTTATTTAATGGCTGGAGAATAGAGGGGATTTGCAATACGACACAAGCACGCTATGAGCTGCTTTAAGCTTGCCTTCATGGTCAGGATTTATTTGACTTAAGTGTAGAAGCAAAACCCTTGACCTTTGTGTGTGTGTGTATGGATGCATGTGCATGCATGCCTGTGTGTGTGTCTGTGTGTGTGCACATGTGCGTATGTGTGTTTGTGTATATATATGAATGCCTCTGTGTGTGTGTGTGTGTGCGTGCAAGCATGTGTGTATGTGTGTATATTTGAATGCCTCTGTGTGTGGGTGCGTGAGTATGCATATATGAATACATCTGTGTCTGTGTGTGTGTTAGTGTGTGTGTGTGTGTGTGTATGAATGCCTCTGTGCATGTATGTATGTGTATGAATACCTCTGTGTCTGTGTGTGTGTGTGTGTGTGTGTATAAAGACATATGACTCAGGCATAACAATTTAATGCTGCCATGGTGTCTGTCAATGCCATTGCTCATTTAGATGCTGAGGAGGGAACTATCTGGGCACAGGCAGGCTGGCTGGCAGGCAGACAGGGCCATCATTGTTGCCTACCCATTCAGTAGAGTGAGCAAGTGCCACCACTGGTTGGCATGGCAGGGGCACCACACACACATGCACAGCAGTGGCATGATAGCGGTTGGAGTTCAGAGGCGGCCAGGTGTGTGTCACCATGGCATGATGTCATCCTCGCTACACAGGCATCAAGTTCAGTATGTTGCTTATGTGTACCTCTAGCTACCTGTTAATTGTATGTAACTGATCTGAGGAACAAGTTTCTTAAATACAATAACACACACTGTAATGGTATTCTAAATTTGAAATATCAAAATTGTTGATGACGTGGGCCAATGACTATACAGTCATTGATGTGGGCTAACGGCTTGACCAATGTAACAAAATACACATATACTGGCTTCACACAATCTGCAGCTGTACAACATTTTTACGCTGCAAAGAAATCTGATTAAATCTACTGGAGCATCTGATTGGAATCTGATTATTTCTGTCATATAACTCATACTCTGATTATAGTTTATGAGTTTATGAATGGAGGCGTGTCGTCCATAGAACACATCAGTGGAATCAAAGAAATTGGATTTCTTTTAGCATTTAAATTAATTTCAGAATTCTAAATAGTCTGATTAATGCTTAAACTAGATTTCTCTGTGCATGTAACCGCAGTGACAGTCAATCTTCCCTTGATAAGTTGAATGGTTGAATTAGGAAGCTAGCATTAACCAGTTAGCGATTTAACCAGAGAGGGTAAAAGGTCAGCATTCAATGATCTCGATTTAAGTTAGCTAACTATGAAAACAAACTTCAACAAATTCTAAAAAGATTTAAAAGATAAATATTTAAAGAGAGATATTTTTCCTCAAAAACATGACAATACCATGTACCACTCAGAGTAAAAGATTCTTGAGTACTTCTATCTTATCTGTCTCAGTGTTGGCAAAAAGGTACTTAACTAAGATTAGTGTTTACTAGCTGTAACTAGCAAAGAGACTTAGCAATGAAAACAAACCAGTCAGCAAGATCTAAAACAATTTACATAACAATGAACTGTCTGCTTTTTCTACTGGTGTTTTCTACTGGTGTGTACCCTTAGATTTTTGCAATAGATGTGCTTGTCGCTGGTAGGACATTATTTACTGTAAAGAGAAGCAGTCTGTCTGCTGTTTTTTTTTCTTCTGTATATAGCCTAGCCTACTACTAGAGAGCAGGGGCGTAAGCTGACATAAGGGACATATGTTTCTCAGCATTCCAAGTGCTGATTGGTTACCACAGATATAACCTTATAAAAACAACTTGCAGTTTGATTCTGCAGTTAGAAGCGCACACGCACAGTAGCAGGGGTAAACTGTGTGGATTAATTACGTTGGATCAAATGCAACTGGATCTACTTAAGCAGAGTTAAGGCTTTAAAAGTTGGCATATGTCACCCAACAATAAAACCCACAAGATACCATTTATGTAAGGCTTGTCTTCCTGTCAAAGAAATATACACATTAATGTGTAGATTATGCATATTTTTTGACCAACAGAAGCATCAGTACTTCTACCCAGCATAGAACTGTTAGAATATGACATTTGAGGGCTTGTAGCAGGCAAACCTTAGGGTGACCAGACGACCACTTTTTCCAGGGACAGTCTCCAGTTTTGGTGGTCTGTCCCCAATTTGCCTGTTAGCAAGCTAACCAGAGCTAATACTAAATGTTATAAATATAACGTTAACCAGCAACATCAGGGTATTGCAGACAATTTTTGCTGCTAATGTGCAAATTCTCAGCACCAATGTTTGTGTACTTTTGTTTTGTTTGTGTACTTTTGTTTTGTTCACCCAGTTAGCATCAGCTAATTCTGTGCCAAGAGCTTTGCTGTCCACAGGTTGGTAGTGACTCAAGCACAAGAACAGTCAGTCTGGCGTTAGTCATTGTGGTCACTGTTCTTGAGGCACATACAGCTCAAATGATTGCCTGTTTATAGTTTGCTACCATAAACTGAGCAACTTAAGTAAGATGTTATTGGTGTTTTTTTTTTTTCCATGGCTAAAGTATGGGTTGACTGAAATGTTTGCAAATGGTTTTCCCTCTCTATATATACATATGATGGTGCACAAATCCTGGCAGTTATGTTTTTAGATCTGCTAATGTATTTAGATATTTGCCACTTATCTTGTTATGTACACAATACATATGTTGTTATTTATGTTTTCTTGATATATGCTCTGACTCTAGGAGTCTCTCAATGTTGGCTCCCTTTCTTGGCACAATTTTGTGGTTTCCATGACGACTCACAATCCGGTGTCTTGGAACACTGACAGCAGCTCCAACAGTGGGGAAGCGTGTGATCTCATTGGCTGCTGTGCTTGCCACTTTTGGTTACTGCTGCTATTTAAAAAAGAACAATAAAGTTCACAATAAAGATCTCCTCAGCCCTCCTTGCCCCCCTACCCCCCACAAACCCATGCCTGTCTCCACAAAACTTGTCAAACATATGCTATGTACATAATAATTATACACATAATTCTGAACAACCTAATACCAACCTGCTTATGAGATAGTGCTGTTCAGTTATGCCAAAAATCATGATTATAGTGGGCAGTATTGCAATCTGAACACAATTACTTGGTTGTTATGGAAACAACAACCATTTTTTAAACTTAAAGAAGTTCAGATTGAATTGTTTGCATAATAACACTGCAAAGCAAATGAGCAAACCAGATCTGTACAGATCAAGATCTGTAACCCAACTCTGTAGCCCTGTAGGTCTGCTGATGAAGGATATCACCTGTGTTACATGCACAGGCATGTGATGCTGTTGCTGTTGCTGATGCTGTTTACATAATTATTGGAAGGCATAATAAAGATTAATCGATTCATTTGATTAATTGCAAACATGATCTCAATATAATGACTTCTGAACTATCAGCAATACCTCAGGCCCTGGGTGTCTTTTT
Source organism: Tenualosa thibaudeaui (assembly GCA_027481765.1). NCBI lineage: Eukaryota > Metazoa > Chordata > Actinopteri > Clupeiformes > Clupeidae > Tenualosa > Tenualosa thibaudeaui. The sequence continues at coordinate 1,258,263 of JAIFZK010000056.1, read as the reverse complement.
CTTCACACAAATACACACACACACCCACACATACTCACACACATTCACACCCAAAATGCTTACATCTTCAGAGACGCCGCCCCTTGTCTGTCGCAAAAAAAAAAGTCTTAATCCGTCCCACGTCATGACTACCTGGGCAGCAAAGACATTGCAGACTGCCTCAACCACTTCTACTCGGCTCCAGTTCCAGCACTCAAGGGCTGCCAGTCTGCCGTTCATTCCCCAGGCTGTGGCCATCAATGGTAGACTCGGCCAGGAGCAGCCATCGCGCTGATGCAGTTGATGGATTTAATAACACGGGACTACGTTAATTCGGATTTTGGATGTTGGATAGGTGCTCTTTTTTATGGAGCTTCTGAATGTCTTCATTGGGAGGGATTTTGATTGATGCCTTTCCATTATGGATGTATACTACCATAGAAGGTGATTATCTGAACGGGGTCCCATCCTGACACTTTCCATTTGAGCTGCCAATGGAGATGGGAGCACAATTAAAATGTTAATATTATGCTTATTTACTATGCATTGAATTTTTGGTTGAATTGTGTATCTTTGTAACACTAGTGTGTGTGTGTGTGTGTGTGTGTGTGTGTGTGTTTGAGTCTTGATTTAGTGCATAACGAGCTCATGCACTGAGCTATTGGCTCTGTAAGTCTTATTCATAGAAGGGGTTTGGATGAATTTATCTCTGAGATGCATGTCATATGGCAGCTGACTTGATCACGGGGTGTTTCTAGTCTGGTGCCAAACTGCAGTGAATAGCCCTCTCCCTTTTGTCAGTTGCAGTCCCATTGATCTGCAGAGATTTTCATGTCCATTTTCATGTCCAGCATGTTTGCCTGAGCAATGTTGGCCTTTTTTATATGCTGTATATGAGGTTTTGCGATATGTATGGATGTATTGATATTCCTGAAGCATAGCATTAGTAGTATACCGTATACAGTATATGCTGAGGTTTGGCTTTGGCCAGGCATGGAGACACAGGAGTTTTTGTTTGTTTGTTTGTTTGTTTGTTTTGCACATGCATATTCCATCTTGTCCTCATTTGCGACCTTTGTAGTTAGCCTTTGGCATTGGTCACTTATGCACTGGGCGCTGAGCCTTGGTCTCGGGGCACTTGTAGCCGATGCTCTGATTGGAGCAGCATAGGCATGCCTAGGCTCTGCTGTGGATAGAGCTGCATAGGAACCTCTGGAGCCACTGGCCACAAATGCCTGATTTTATATTTCGTTATGGCTAGGGGAATGAATCGAATAGAGCTGAGAATTGAATGCTTCTGTTCACTGGACTTAACTTCAATTCCTCTTATCAGTGCCAGCATGTCTTTCAGACCATGGTCAATGGGTCTTTCTAAATACAAAATTGAAATAGATAACAGTCTTACATGGTTTCCCTCATTCTAATAAGCAACTATGGTCACCCTAGTATTGCAGGCTATATTACACACACACACACACAAACCAATTCATTGCAGTTACTGTTTGTTGGATGGTTGTTTTGTTTTCTACAGTTTTTTTGTTTGTTTGTTTGTTTTTAACCATATGGTTCAGCCATTTCACTTTCAAAAAAACTTGTGTCAAGTTTTAAATGAACACTGATAGCCTACATCGTTCCTGATAAATAGGGTCTGTCAGTGGGACCTGCTGTTGTAATCTAGCCCTGTAGCAAAGTAGCTTTAGCATGTTGTCTTGCGGTAGCCAAATGGGGATGTGGGGGCACAGGCTTGTGGCCCTCACAAAGAGGGAGAGGATAGAGTTCTCAAACCAAAGTGGGTTATTATGTGGCCAATTACAAGAACAGTAACAATATGCAAACCTACCACTCCCTTGGGAAATGTATGACTGTGAGTGTGTGTGTGTGTGTGTGTGTGTGTGTGTTCGTACATATAGGTATCTCTTTTCAGTATGTGCTTGTGTGTATGTGTTTGTGTGGCATATATGCATATGTGTGTGTGTGAGTATGACACATGCTTGTGCCTATGTGTGTTTGCATGTTTGTGTGTGTATGTGTGTCTGTGAGCTGTGTATCTGAACGGTTCATTGGAAATCCATTAGGAGCTGATTTTCATTCCATGCGAGAGCAGACCGGAGTGAGTATAGCAGAGGTGGAGGCGGTGGAGGAGGAGAAGGAGGGATCAAGTGAACCATAAAGAAAAAAAGACAGAAAGAAATTGGGTGCTGAAGGTTTCCCCCCCCCCCCCCCCTCTCTCTCTCTCACTCTCACTCAGCTTTGCTTATTCTAGCATTTTATTTGCTCTCGCTCGGTGGTGTTTCATGTGCTGATTTAATTGTCTGCAGACTGACCCTCCTCAGGAGAAAGTGGAGCAGGAGTTGAACTCACACACTCACATGCATACATTAGGACAGACACACACACTCAGACACACACATAGAAATGGCTGACTGACAGTGCAGATTTAACTGACTGTTATATGCATGGCTTTAAATATCTACCATGTCATTTGTTGGTTTTCCCCACTAGTTTGACAGGTGAAAGTAGGTATGGAATTTGATAATGATCTCTCTCTCTTTCTCTTTATCCTTTCTATCCCCCTCTTTTCTCCACTCTTCTCTAATTATCTCTACACTCTGTTCCATTTCTTTCTGCCCTGTCTGCTTTTCTTCCTTCTTCTTCCACCCTCCCTTTCTATCTCTCTCTCTCTCTTTCTCTCTCTGTCCTTCTCCCTTTCTATTTATTCACCTTTCCCACTTCTCAAAACATCCATTTTTACTTTCCACCATTTCTCTCTACCTACTCTACTTCCACTACTTCTCTTTTCACTCCATCTTGTCCTCTCTCTCTCTCTCTCTCTCTTTCTCTCTCTCTCTCTCTCTGTCCTTCAGGACACTGCACCAGCAGTTTGAGAGCTACAAGGAGCAGGTGCGCCGTATCGGGGCCGACACCCAGCGCCGTCGGCAACAACAGCAGCAGCAGCAGGCTGGCCCGCCCTCGTCCGCCACCACCGCCACCGCCACCTCAGGCGCCAAGGACGACGCGCCCACCTGCGGCATCTGCCGCAAGACCAAGTTCGCCGACGGCTGCGGGCACCTGTGCTCCTACTGCCGCACCAAGTTCTGTGCACGTTGCGGAGGCCGCGTCTCGCTCCGCTCTAACAATGTAAGCCTGTTTTCCTTCTCGTCCTCCCTCTCGTCCTCCCCCTTTCATGCCGTTCTCCGCTATCTCCCTCCGTCCTCCGACACGTCCTCCAGTGCTCTATCTCTCTCTCTCTCCCCAACTCTCTTTCTCTTCCTCCCCTCTTCTGATGGTTATTCGTCCTTGCTGCTCCCATCATCGCCTCTGTCACAATGCTGAACCCTGTAGCCTTCTTTTTTCTCTTCCAACATGGCATTGATGGTCTTCACCGCACAAGCAAAATGTTCATTTGGTGTGTGTGTTTGTGTGTGTGTGTGTGTGTGTGTGTTGTTTAAGTGTGTAAGTGACAGAGAGAAAGAAGAGTTGTGTTTTGGTGTGAGTGTGTTTAGATGCGTGAGGGATTGTGTCTGTGCATGCACGTGTGTGTACATGTTTGTGACATTTCTTTTTTTCTTTCATTGTCACACTCGGAGGCTAGTCACTCTTTTGGCATCTCTCTGCATGGCTTGATGTGGCATTTAAAAACCGTATCCAACAGAAGCACACTGTCACTTCACTGGAGTAATTAAAGGTGTTTACCCTTTAAAATGCTTTCCATCCTGAAAAACACAAACTAAATCTTTGGAAGTTGTAAAACATTGCACCAATCTAATATCCTTAGCAGACAAATACTTTTGGACAAGTTTCCATATGTCAACAGCTATACCTTCTTTCTTTTATATTCCTTTTTTAAAAAATAGTTTACAGAAATGCTATAGTCTAACCATCATAACTAAAACTGTTGGCCATATCTAATTTTGTTATCTAAATGAAATAGCTATCCAAGTGATCCAAAGCTGCCAATAACACATGTGAGTGTTTCTAAATTACAATGTCAATTTATACTAAAGAAAAAAAATCACCTCCGTTGATATCTTCCATTCCAGAGTCAGGGTCCAGTGTTAGATTGTTAGATACTGCTGGTTGTCCTTTGTCAAACATTTGGCTAAAACTGCTAGCCAGACATATATGCAATCTGCTCTGTACAAACACACGCACACACACACACAAGCACACACACACACAAACACACACACACAAGTGTGCACGCACACACACACACACACACACACACACACAAGCGCACACACACACACCCACACAGGGAAGGGAGGGCTGTGGTTAAAAATAATAAAGCACAAGTGTGCCGAGACAGAAGGAGAGAGAGAGGGGGAGAGAGAGACGGGGGAGGTAGAGAAACAGAAAGCTATAGATAGGCAAAAGAAAGGTGGGGAAAAAATAGCTGTGCATTTTTATGTGAGTGTGTGTGTGTGTGTGTGTTTGTGTGTGTGTGTGTGTGTGGGGGCTGGGTGGGTCTGGGTCAGCGCAGCTGACGTCACGCCGTCAGAGCCAGGGATGATTTCAAAAGAAAACTGTCCGTCCTGGCGCTGATCTGCCAAGAGAAGCGGCAGGGGGAGCAGCGGTAGCGGAGGTATTTTAAGCCCGCTCCCCGCCGACTCTCCTCCAGGGAGAGGAGGCACCCCCTCCAGCGTGACTCACCTGACTGCGGGGCCTCGGCGCTGGGCCACGCCACGCTGCAATCTGCTGCAGTTCCTGCTGGAGCCTCGGCCCTACCCCACTCAAAGATGAGGAGGATGGGCAATAAAGAAATAAATAAATGAATAACACACAAAGCAGACATATGCTTTTTGTGTGTGTGTGTGTATGTTTGTGTGTGTGTATGTGTGTGTGTGTGTGTGTGTTTGTTTGTTTGTGTGTATGTGTGTGTGTGTGTGTTTGTTTGTGCAAGAGGATGGCATACAGGGACACAGATTTAGTAAACACACAAACACACAGATACACAGACACACACACACACACAGATTTATGCGCACAGACATGAATCTACACATCAAACACAGTATCACATACATACACACACACACACACACACATGCATATACAGCAAAAAACAAAAAAGAAAACATACACACATTTTGCTTATCCTAGTCTACACACAAACTATCAACGTGGTCCTCCTTAAACAATGGAAAAGCACAGATGTGTGTGTGTGTGTGTGTGTGTGTGTGCATGCGTCTGTTTGTATTTGATTGTAGGGCTCACAGAAAAATGTGTTCTGACCGCTCGTACCTCCAGAGAGTGGGGCCGCCGGCCGACTGGAATAACCAGATTAGGAGCTTGCGAGTGTCGCTCTTCCTTACATAAACACTTCCTCTCTGTCCTTGTCCCACAATCCTTTGGGAAGGATCCTCTCTTACTGCATCATCAATGTGGTCACACTGTACCTGTAGCCACTGAGACCCCACCTCCAGACACTATATTAACCCATGTACTGTATACTCACCCACCATACACACACTATACTCATTCACTATACTCACACACTATACACTATACCTTCTATGCGCATACACCATACTTAGCCACTACACTGAGTGGCCATGGCCATACTGGCATACTGTTGTACTACTTACTGCATACCGTATGTCTGTGATACCATTGCTGGATGTTTTTTTTGTTCTGTAGCGAGAAAACTAGAGCTAATTTTACAAAACAGAGCCCCCTCTTTTCAGTAAATACTTAGTCTTATAACTTGGGTCTCCAGTGGTGCCTCCCATGGTCCATGCAGTAAATTGTATTGTAGTATGCCATTTTGGAAGCTACCCTGAGTAAATAGTATAGCAGTATGCCATTACAGAAACCATACTGAGAAAATAGTAAAGCAGCATTACAGAAGCTATACTGAGTAAATAGTATAGTAGTATGCTATTTGGGAAACTATACTGAGTAAATAGTGCAGTAGTATGCCATACTGAGTAAATAGTATAGTAGTGTGCCATTTCAGAAGCTATACTGAGTAGATGCAGCAGTATGCCATTTGGGAAATGATACTGAGTCACTTCACTGTAAAACCCCTAAAACTTAGGGAAGGCTTATTAGACAAATTATTATTTGTAAAATGTATAGTGATCACAGGAGCTCAGTTTCAGTTGACATTGTCATGTACTCCTGCCACCAAAGGAAGAAATCAGAGAGTACAAGTCTTGCTATGATTTGGTTTGACCTTTGCAGGTGATTTCACTTATGTGCTGATCTACTTGGCTGAGAAGATGTGCTAATTAGAGTCAACTGGTTTAGTGAGTGGTGGAAGCGTTAATTCTGGAGGACACATCTGGAGATGTAGTGCTCTGGCATGACCTGCAGGAGGCATCGCAGCCACATTGATTTATTTCTCTATTTGACATCAGTGAAGCAAATACGCCCATCTGATGGCTGTAGTGCACACCTTGGATCGGATGGAGCCTGGTCAAGACATTTAAAGCCATAAGGAGCTCCTATTTTGAGACACATTAACAACCATAGCTGTTAATGTGCTGTGTGTCCTTTGTGTGTGTGCTTTGTGTGTGTGTGTGTGTGTGTGTGTGTGTGTGTGTGTTTGTCAGCCACTCACTGCCTCACACACTTGTGCTCCAGCAGTGCATTTGGATGCATCCTTGGATCCTTGGTGGATCTGAGTGGGCATGCATGTGTTTCTGTCATCAGCAGCAGGCTTTGCCCTGCGTCACCCCCTTCCTTGCTCCCTATCGCCCTCTGCCTGTGGGGAAGGGGGCACGCAGCTTTATTTTTATGGCACTTTGGGGCCACTCGGGGCCTTGACTGGAATGGGGGAAAGTTCTGGAATGTATGGTGCACACTGTTACTGTCTCTCTGTCAGTTTTGTATTTTTTTTCTTTTCACAATGTCACTTTACGATTTTACTGGATGAATATTAACACTCCTCCCTTCTCTATCCTTCTTTCTTTCAATCTCTTCTTCCTTCTGTATGTCCTTTTTCCTCCTCACCATTTCCTTTCTCACCTGTACCTCACCTCCCACTATCCTTCTCTTTTCCATTTTTTTCTCTCCCTACCCTCCACTCCTCTCTCTCTCTCTTTGTCTCTGCTTGTCCTTCACTTCCTGCTGCTTCCTGGACTGCATGAACACAAGGAGGATAAAGTGGTTAGCATCTTTTCTTCTCTGTCCCCCCCCCCCCCCACTTTGTGCTGTATTCTGTGTGTGTGTGTGTGTGCGTGTGTGTGCGCGCGTCTGTGTGTGCGCGCGTGTGTGTCTCACTCTGTCGTGTGCCACTAGAGTGTTCATTATGAGGGCCCCTTTAGGACAGTGTGATAGAGGTGTGTGAGAGGTTTTCAGCATAATGCGTGAGAGCCTTTCATTTGTGTATGTAAAAGTATTTCACTAGTGTGTGTGAGGTGTGTCAGTATAGTGCGTGAATGGCTTCATATGTGCGCGTGAGCATATCACTTTTCACTTGTTTGTGTGAGAGCGTTCCAGTGATGTATGTCAAAGCATTTCACTAGTGTGTGTGAGAGGTTTCAGTAAAATGCATGAATGGTTTCATATTTGTGTATTTTGTGTGTAATTCTGAATAATGTCCTAAAGGGCCTCTCATAGTTCACACCCTCCCTCTACTTCTCCTGCCCACTTCCCCAGATCAATGGAACAGTCTCTTCTTAAGCTCACCGGATCAATGTCATTACACTGCACACACACTCCCGTGTGTGTGTGTGTGTGTTTGTACTTGTGTGTGCGCATGTGTATTTTTAGACTGAATCTTGTGTATGTATTATGTGTGTGTGTGTGTGTGTGTGTGTGTGTGTGTGTGTGTATGCGTATGTCTGTTTTGTGTGCCCCTGTATTTGTCAGTCTGTGGGAACCTGTATTGGGTTGGTCACTGTGTCTATTGATCACACATAAGTTATGGATGAGTGTTGATGAATGTGTCGTGCTGACTGGACCTGAACGGGTGAAATCCTCCTTAGGCACACACTCCCAAACACCACCTCTCACCAAAGGTGGCAGACTGAATCAATATCCACTTCACGTGTGTTTGTGTGTGTGTGTGTGTGTGTGTGTGTGTGTGTGTGTGTGTGTGTGTGTGTGTGTGTGTTTGGTGTAAGGGTGGGTGGGAAATGTAACTAATTTTTGCTCCGGTTTGTTTCCTTGCTCCTGCAAAGTGTCTCATAGGGAAGGACAGGGTAAGGCATTCTGGGATATGTAGTTTGTTTCTGCATGGAGGGCACCTCCACCACCACCCCCACCCTACCCCACCCCTTACCCAATCCTCTTTTTCCTAGCTCTCTCCACCCTCACATGGTCCCCCTTCCTGCCCCTGTGCTGAGGCCAAGCATGAGAGACTTCAGATCGACTGGGGCCTCCTCCTTCTTCCACCAACCCCACCCCACCCCACCCCCACCCCCACCCCTATCTGCACCTTACCCCCCAACCCCCCCCCCCCCCCCTCTTGCCAAAAAGAAAGAAAAGAAAAACTCACCCCCTCACTCCCTCACCCCACCCCCTCTTGCCATCCTCTCACTCATGGGCTCTTGGTCTGGCATGGCACGGAATCACAGAGTGACACTGTTGAAAAAGAAAGCAAATGATTCAAAAAAGGTCATCACCTTTCCTGTCTCTGCTGGAGTTACCTCTGTCATGGTAATCATATCAAATTAAAAGTCCTCTACAAACTACTTTTTAATCATCTCTTAAAAACACCTACATCTTCTTCCTGGCTTGAGACAGAGGTTCTCCTGCATAGACAAGAGCTGCTTGGAAGCGTCTCAGAATCTTCTAGAAACTCTGAGAATATTGCGTAAGAGTGTAGGGTGGGCATGGGGATTGGCCTTTTCAAAGAAAAACTACACTGTTTCTCACAAGGATTGTTGTATGCTATGTATGTGTTTTTTCCACGGACAAAATTGAATGTGTTTAATTGAATTCAACTGAAATGGAATGTATTTTAGAGGTTAAAGGTGAGAGGTCAGAGTGAGGGTATTTGGGGATCAATGGGTAATGATGTTCAGGGACAAGAGAGCCCACCCTGCATGTGTTCACCAAAGCTTACAGGCTTCTTCACCTTTCACAGAGTGTGAACTTGGTAATGCTTAAAGGAAAAATCTGGAGCATTTCAACCCATAGGTCTGTTGATTGAGCTCACTGGATGCTGTCAGTAGGAGAAAAAAATATAAAATTTTAGTACAACATAAACTGAATAACGAACTGTCAGTTAACTCTAACTGAACAGGGCAAAGATAGTCACTTTCTCACTGGTTCACTATTCAGTCTATGTTCCTACTGACAGCACCCAGAACAACAGTGCTATGGGTTGAAATGCTTTAGATATTTTCTTTGATATACCTTTGTGGCTTTGGAATTTGTCTGGGCCTCTCTCTCTGTCTCTCTCCTCCTCTGTCTTTCTGTGCATGTGTATTTGTGTGCCTATGTGTCTGTGTATGTGTGTGTGATTCTCTCAGAAGAATCTATTCAAGTGATTTGTGTGATTTTGTGCTGTAAGCTGTTCTAAGTGGGACTATGCCAGTAGGACAAAACTCTGTTTTCTAAGCGAGTGCAATAGAGAAAATAAAAAGAAAAAGGATAGAGAAAAGAGAGGAGGCTGAAAGAGAAGAGTAGTGAAGAGATGAGAGATTTTGTAGGGGTGGGGGGCCAAGGGGGGGGCAATCCTCTGTCCCGGTTCTGCTTTCTGTCGTGTCAGCAAGTGGCTGCTGGGAGCAGCGTGCTTCCTTGAGCTCCTTTAGTGAAGCTGCTCCATATGTAGTCATTTCTGGCTTCTTTCTACTGTGATGGGAGCCTAACCATAGCCTGTGTTAGCAACGTGTGGCATACTGGGGCACGTAGAGCTGGTGTGCATGGCACCAGAGCCGCTCTCCAGTATTGAGTTAGTGGTTACAGAATCTAAGAAGCTTCCTGCTTTGCTCCCTGTCTCCCTGCCATTTTTAAAGATGACGGTAGCCCACTGAGTATATTGTTTTTTGTCTGAATTAGCTAGCCTAGCATCAGCCACTGAAATGAATTGAGCTGCAACTTCCTCCCTCTCTCCGGGTCTGTCTTATGGTGCCATGGTTGAGATGTGGTTGGGGGGGTGGGGAGGTTGGGCTCCTGTGATGGATGACAGAGGGGTGTTGGGCCATCAAGCAGACCTGCCTTCGAGTGTATGAATGTACTACACACTAGTTTAGACAGGATGGCAATAGGTTGGATGGCTGTTGTTTATATGGTTAATAAGGTGGCCTATGGTTGCACTGAGTCTATACAGTATGACTGTAAAGTAAATGAATGTCGTCTTATGACGGAGGAGAGACTGAGGATTCTGTGGCCAATTAAGGTGTCCTTTACCAAGGCATTTAACCCTAAGTTGCTCTAGAGGAGACTGAGTTAGATAGTTGAGAAATGTAAGTAACTTTGGATTAAAGTGTCTGCTAAATGCATACATGTAAATATCAATGTAAATAAAACAAGAAAAAAAGAAATGAGATAATGATGAAGAGAAAGGGAATGAACATACAATGGTGAGATCCGACATCAGGGATCATGTCATCACGCCATATCAAATTTTCTCCTGTTCTGTTCTCATGTAGCTGGGCCTACGCAGCCAGCGCAATTATGCCTGCCCCTGCGTCTCGAGAATTACACTCAGTTGAGACAAATTGAATCCCTTGACATAAACTGACCCGTTCCTCCATCTTAACCGTCATTTTCAGTTGCATATATACCATTTAGCTTGTACTGGCTTTATATAAACCCCATTGGACATATGTGATGGTCAAAGGTGAAATGCTTACGTAATCTCCACCATAGTTGACTTACAGAGGTCT
>JAIFZK010000056.1:1220000-1245000 GCA_027481765.1 Tenualosa thibaudeaui | reverse complement strand
CGCATCTGATTTGCCCCAGATTAGACTGGAGCCGGGCCAAGTGGATCCAATCAGGGATAGGCCTGGTGCACCGTTCTCCATCTCTCCATCTCTGTCTCTCTCTTTCTCTCTCCTCTTTCTTTCTGCCTCTCTATTTCTATTTGACCATCCCTCTTATTCTCTCTCTCTCTATGTCTGTCTCTCTCTCACTCATTTCCTTTTGATGTCTCTGTGTGTCTCTCTCTCCCTTTCTCTCTCTCTCTATCTTTCTCTCTCTCTCTCTCATATCATCCCTTTAGTCCAATCACATAGAGATACTTGTGCTAGATGTGGTTGTGTGCTGAGCACAGCCTGTGGATTGTCCCAGCTAGCGCACTCACTCACTTCTGCAGAACACCAGAACCACCTGTTCTGGGACCAGAATCCGGGGATTCAGACTTTTGTTTGGCTATCCATTTGTTTGGTCTGGGCTTTTTGGCTTTAATCTGCCCGACGGTACCCATCCCCGGCCCGGCACAGAGGGCCAACCCTATGCATGATGGCACCATGTAAGTATGCGAGATTTGCCCTGCATTAAAATATCCACTCATTTCTAACGTATAGTAGCTCTTTACATGGTGAATACTTTCTATATGCACGATGACACAATTTAAGTTTTCCAGTAGCAGAAGACAGCTCGTGCCACACTGATGCTGCACATTATATAAGGAGGAGAAATTCAAAGAAACAAATCTCCACGTCAATCAGAGACAATCTGTGTTCAAAATGTGCACTATGTACTGTCAGTGGACTATACCCTACACTGTGAAATGTCTACTGTAATATTGGCTGTTTTAGATCAGCTGTTGTGCACCGTACAAGCTGGCCAGATTTGAAGAGAGCAGTCGTATGTGTTGTGTGGAACTGCAAATGCAAAAGCTAATATTTTGAAGGATTCATGCAGTACCTTGACTTTGACTTTTGCCTGTCTAACAACTCTAACTCCAGTCAATCAGTAGAAGTTTACTAAGTTTAACAGACCAACACTAGTTTGTAATAGGTTGGGATTTTAAAACATATGTACGGTGAATTAAATGCTCTGTATATTACTCTGTTGGGATATATAAGAATCTTACATGTTTTCATAATAGCCTTCCCTTTAAGAGATAGTTGTCTGGTGAAGTGACCATCCAGGCATGTCCAGCCATGTCCCAACACAGGCCACGTTGTTATTATATTATAATACCACGCAAGCTCATACATTAAGCCCCTTCCTACCATGCTTTAAATAATGCTATGTTTGTGACATCTCACCCAAAGCCCTCTCCACTGATTGTGCCAGCCGCTTCCATAATATGACTGACTGACATTGATAAAGGCCTGCTTAAATCAAATAGCCAGGACAGCCAGCCAGTGGCGACATGATCAAACATGGATGTTAACACTAAAACCTTGTTGAGTAGATCATGCCCAGACTTGTTTAGCGGCTGAGCTGTACGCGTGCTGTTTTTCCTCCCCGTCTAGAAGGGTTGAGCTTACCGGTGCGCTGGGAAGGTTGGTTGTTTTGGGGCCAGGGAATTGGACTGAATTTACGGGCCGCCCAGATGCTTTGCAAGTCTGGGGTCCAGATCGATGGACTGGACGCAGTAAGAGAGAAGGGAACGAGCCAAAGCTGTTAGCGTGATTCAGGGTTATGGGCCTAATGGATGCCGCGGATGCCTCTCTCTCTCTTTCCACCTCTTGCTTTTCATATTTAATCGCAAATGTGCAAAGGAGGAGAGGAGAGAGAGAGAGAGATGGGGTATTTTAGGAAACCCCATCCCCCTCTCTCCGCCCTGACTCTCTCTCTTTCCTCCCTCTCTCTTTCTTTCTCTCTCCCTCTCTCTCTCTTTCTCTTTCTAACTGCCTCTCTCTCTCTTTCCACCTCCGCACTTAGCTTTTCATATTTAATCGACTCTAACCTAGGGGAGCTGCTCAGCAAAGGAGGAGAGGAGAGAGAGAGAGAGATGGGGTATTTTAGGAAACCTCTGTCATCCGTCTTATAAATGAACCATCACCGGGGTTCTATTAGAGTTGAGAGGGAGAGAGAGAGAGCATAGAAAGAAAGAGAAAAGGGAGGAAGGGAGTGAGGGTATGCCTAGAGGAAAAAAGGATTTGACAGATAGTGAGGCGGTGGCCGGATCCAATGTGGCCAGCCTGCACTTCCTCTGTGCCCGGAATAGTCAAGCCTGGTCTGACCAGTGCAGTTGTTTCCTGTTTGTGTCCATGACCCGTTTGTGTGTGTATCTGCATCCGTGTGTATGCAGTCCATGTGAGAAAGTGAGACAGAAAAAACTGTGTGTGTGTGTGTTTGTGTGTATATAATCAATCACATGATAAAAAAGACAATGTGTATGTTTGAGTGAGTGATGTGTGTATTTGTAATCTCTGTCAACATCAATCTGTCTGTATTATAAGAATCCACCTACACATTCTTAGGGAAAAGACAGACTCACATCACTTACTCTGTGCGCACAAGGAGCAGGTTATCAGCCCTCCAGAGCTCAAACTTTCAGCTTTCAAAAGTAAAATACTAGCTTGTATTGTATACCTTGTAGTTGTATTACAGCCACTAAATTTGCAGCACATGTGTGATTGGTAGATATTGGTCCACTTTTACTAAGTGCATTTGTGAATGGACAGTATTGGTCAACCATTACAAAGTATGCTGTGTGTGGGATTGATTGGTTAAAACCTCATAACTAACTAACATCACAAAATACATGTGACTGAGATTTCTGGAACACTGTAAAGGATATGTGTGTAAGAAAGTTCATTTTATATTTGTGTGCTGACTTGTATTGGCCCCTTCCCTCCTCCTCCTCTCTCTCTCCCCCTCTCTCTCTCTGTATCTGTCTGTCTGTCTTGTTGTCTCTCTCTAGGTAATGTGGGTATGTAACCTCTGTCGGAAGGAGCAGGAGATCCTTATAAAGTCAGGAGAATGGTTTTCGGGGCCAGATGGACACCCAGCGAGCTCAGGGGCGCTGTTGAGTGTCGGGGCCGGTGAGGGGGGCGTGCAGCCGCAGCCCCGGGACAAGCGTCTCCAACGCACTCGCTCACAGGCCCCGCCGTCCGCTGACGGCCCACAACCAGCTGGTGTCGCTGCCAGCGACCGCACGCGAGGAGCCGACACTATGCCCGCCTCGCGCTCCCGAAGCGAACCACCCCGAGAAAAGTAAGGACCTGGGAACATTTTTTCAATTCTTTTGGGTCTTCTGGGCTGTTTGCTGAAGAGCTTCACTGTAGGAAAACCATCATAGATCCTTTGGAAGGCGTTCAGGTGTTTAGTGGTGACTCTAGTCTAGTGCTTCTGGTAACAATTCAATGGTTCACGCAAAGACTGGTCATGCAGTACAGAAAAGATCACAGGAGCACACAAATGTTCGGTTTGCTGAGTTTATTTAAGTGGGGGAGAGAATTAGCCAGGCTAGTGCCATCTAGTGCTTTCGCCCCCAATATCACATTTCGCTCCAGCAATGTCAGGGATCTCTCTATTAGCTTAGGTTTCCTCTGACAACATTTTGGCTAGCCAATCAGTGAACAGAGGGCTCAGGCATGCCCAACATTTTGAAAGTTCACAGAAAACCCATAAGGAAGGAAACGTACAGTATGCCAGTTGAGGGATTCCAGAGGCTTTGCACAAAGTGAAACAATGTGAAAGCATTTGGTGCACCAGGCCTGAACCTGAACCCATTTTAAGTGGTACAGAGAATGATCAACGTCTCAATGTAGGGTTGCATTTTCATCCGAGTCCAAAGTTCCTCTGTTGTTCTACAATTGCCATAGTACAGCAAAAAGCCTTTTGGAAAATTTAGTTGGAACTATGATATGAATTTACTGAACTGAACATTATTTATTTATTTATTTATTAGTTTTACAGCCTTGAACCTGAACATCTTGGTCCTGAAGATGAATGTCTTAGTCTTGAACCTGAATCTGTTTTAAGTGATCTATCTACTGTATCTATCTATCATTTCTCCACACTCTTCCCTCAACATGGTATGTCCCTCTGGGACTCTGTGAGGAGACAGCAACATCTGGAGACCAATTTAACACGTGTGAAAAAGTGTACATATCTAAAAGCCTACACTAAAATTGAATATACAATGTGTCTGCCATTTACTCCACTCCACTCCATTTCTGAGTATATTTTCACTGCAGAATTTGTACAGATTTTCTCTGACTAGGATCTGATTTTCTTAAAGATTCTCAGAACGTACTTAACTCATAATTCGAATGAATTATATGTATCTTATAATTATGTAACTTTTCTTTTTCAACAATCCTATAAAGTCATTTAACTGTTTTTTTCTGGTAGGGAGTGAGTCATTGTTGGGCCTCATTCACCAATATCTTGCTAAGAATTTTTTGTAAAACTTTAGATTAAGGTCCACATATTCACCATTAACTAGCAGCTTATTAACATGCAAATGAATAGCCATTTGTTAGTCAGTACAAGTCACTTATTAATACCTTATTCTGCATGATCTTATTCTACCCATAGTATGTCATTAACAAAGAAATACTCCAATATAAAGTCCTAATTATTGTTTATTCATAGTAAGTAAGCTAGTTGTTGCGTGTGAATTATATCTTAATATGCTTTAGTTAGTATGGGGCTTATACGCCAGTAGTACAGCAGGAATAATTCTTCTCCTTCAATAATATTTAGAAAATATGGTCAATTCATAGGAAGTAGTACAACAGGCAATATAAGCAGTAATCAGGAGTTTATACTGGAGAAATTTTAGTTAATGGTCTACTATGGGTAGAATAAGCTCATGTAGAATGAGGTCCTAATACGTGACTTGTAATGACTAACTAATAGCTAGAATGCTATTCATTTTAATGTGTTTAATAAGTTATGTGTATTTTAATCTAAAGTGTTTCCAAATTGTATTTGTTCTTAAGGTCCCGTTTAAAAACCTTTATTGGCAAATACAAATCTTGAAAACTGTGCAAGTGGGTTTTAAGAACTAATTTCTTCGTAAGAATGGTTGTTGAATGAAGCCCATTGTGTTTAGTCAGATTAGAAACACAACACAAATCCAACGAGGGGAAAGACAATACGTTGAGACAGTAGGTACATTTTGGTACATTTTATGTAATGTGTTTTGTCAGGAGAGCAGTATGAGGAGAACCTAGATTTATTTGTACTCAGCAAATGCCTGATTTAATCTGACAAAGTTTTGGGGTATTGTGTCACTTGAGAAGAGTAAAAGGAGTTCTTCCCCTAAATTCAGTAAAAAAAAATGTTTACGCATGTGTATGAAGACTCAAAATACGCTTCCACAGCTGCATATTTCCAAAGGCCAGAACAGAGAATGCAAGCTTTAATCCCTGCTTTTTATTCTACTTCTTTTTTTAAACACAAAAAAAGAAAAAAGAGAACCAACATTGTCCTTACATCGCAGCAACACAAAAGTGGGCCAGAAGGTTTGAATCTTCCTGAGCCTTTGATTTTAAATCCCCTGAGCTCACCACTCTGCTGTTTGAACAGACCTCACTTCCTAGCTGATGCCAGGTACACTTACGTCACTTTGTATCAGGCATCTGATATGTTTTACATGGACTGTAGCCTGGTGGCACGATACAATTGTTTAATAGAGGAGCTATGATACAAACTGGCATCGTGTTTTAAAAAATCAAGTTCACATTCTCACATTCATGAAATTATCATAATCAAAACTATAAGATTTTGGTGATTATGTGCGATGACTGACGATTTTGGTCGTTTGATTTGATCTTCTGATCTTTTTAGTGGAATATTGTGGCATGTCGAAATGCATGCTGACCCAAAATAAAACAAAATTAAAAGTTAAAACTTGACAATAAAGCCAAAATAACCAAAAAGTTACAGATACCTCACCAGCCAGTTAAAATGCAGCAATTACTGATGCTGTCATTATTCACAGGAAGCGGCCGCTGTCACTCCATGAGCAGAATGGGAAGGTGATTGGCCGAGGAGAGCGGAGGCGGGTCCCCGGGAAGCAGTCATCTGAGGAGCGTCCGCCAGGGGACAGGCGGCGTCTTGAGAAGTGCCAGAGCCAGGAAGAGGAGCTCGGTGATGGGGAAGGGAGCGGACTGCCGGTGCCCACGTCATCATCGGACCCCCGGAGGAGGTCAGCACAGGACGAGGAAGCTGAGCGCCAACGGCAACGCGAGCGCGAGGAGGAGTTCCAGACGCGTTACCGCAGTGACCCCAACCTGGCGCGCTACCCGGTCAAGCCACAGAAGGAGGAACAGGAGATGCGCATGCATGCCAAGGTGTCCAAGGTGCGTCACGAGCGCCACCACAGCGACATGGCCCTCAATGAAGTCGGCCTGGGGCCGCCCAGTGGCGGTGGTGGTGAGGGCCGCAGTGAGGGGCCACGCGGTCCCAGGAGAGGGGGCCCTGCCATGGATGATCGCAAGGCCCTGCTGGACAACCACCGGGCATACTCGGTGGATAGGACCGCAGGGGGTGGAGGAGGTGGTGGAGGGGGAGGAGGAGAAGGAGGAGGGGGTCACGGGAGCCAGGGCTCCCTGCACAAACCGGGCCCTGGGGGGCCTCGGTCGGGGCCTCTGCCCCCAGAGCTCAGGGGCTCGCAGGAGTGGGGGCCGGCCAAGGCAGGCGGACCGCACATGGAGCCGGCAGTGATGGTGGCGCCACACAAGGGACGGCATGGTGGGGGACCCCAGCCCAGCGACGGGCTCCCGCGGATTGACTCGCTCAGCTCGGACCAGTCGGAGTCCCTGCGTCCCCCGCCGCCACGCGCTTACAGGGGCAGACGGGGTGGCGGGGGCAACAAGCGGCAGATGTCCATCAGCAGCTCGGAGGAGGAGGGTGGCTCCACGCCCGAGTACACCAGCTGTGAGGACGTGGAAATGGAGAGCGTCGGCGAAAGAGGTGCGTGATGACACAAGCAAGGTGATACCACTTCCATTTTTGCTTACATCCTATCTCACCATTTCATAGCGAGCTAAACAATGGGTGAGTTCCCGGTTTAAGGCCAATCTAAGATCATAAGGCTAGTCTAAGTTCATAAAGGTAGTCAAAGGTCATAAGGCTAGTCTAGATCATTCCTGTTTAAGTTTAGTCTGAGTGTCCTGTCATTATCAAGCACGGCATCCAAAGACTCTATCCCGTCTTGGCCTTTGTAAAATCACCGTTTCCCATACTCACGTATGTCCCTCACTGACTAATTATTTTTATTATTTTAACAGTTATTCAAAAGATAACATTTAGTTTCAGTCAAAAAGGTGCTTAGGCTTAGTTGCTTAATTTGGTGGGTTTTTTTGGTCACAAGGTGAATGCTCAGACAGATCAGGTTTACTTGAAGACCTGGCAAGTCAGGATCTAAAGACTATGAATCTGAATAAATTTAGACACATCTCCAGCAAATCCACCAGAATGCAGGAAATCACATCTACTGAATTCAGAACTTTCTAGGGTAGGACCCTCATCCCCCCCATCCAGCAGGACGACCCAGAAAACAGCAGGAACACATGAAAAATCTAACTGGAAACAAAATTTCCATGCGCACCCACTTTGTGTGGCTGTGTTTGCAGCTAAATTGTGTTCTCACTCCAAGGTTTTGTTTTAAAAGTTGGCAGCCCTGTGTTAGAGGGAGTTGACTGAATTCTACTCAGGCACACAGAGGAGATGAGACTTGGGTTTGTTGATTCCACTGAGAACAATGCAGAGGTTAGTGATCTACAGAGAGCTGCAGCAGGATGATGCCTCTTGCATCAGCAAACCTTTGCAAGGAAAATATAGCGCTCAGACACTACGCAAGTCCCGTTTTATCTGCTCTGCTTTGTTTGTTCTCTGATTTTGAAGCATTTTTCTCTGTCCGGTTGCTGGTTCCTGCAAAAATAGCATCGTACTCTTAATCAGATTTATTGTGAATCCGGGGCAGATCTGTTTCAAAGTCAGCTGTCATCTAGGCAAGGGTCCAGGGACACAGCATGTTCCAAGTCCCTTTGCTCTTGATCCCATATTCCCACCAGTTCATGACAGATCATTCTTCCCGGTTCAAGTTAACTTGGCACTACATGCAGTGTTTGACAAAAAAACAGCTAGTACCCAGCCCAGCTAAAAGCATATGATGAAACCCTGGCAACAAAAAGCATGTTTTTACATTTTTGTGGTCTGTCTTGGGTGCAGTACAAAACTAGCCCATAGCTACAGTATGTAAATAGTCAGGTGCTGGAGAAACCAGCTGTGTTTATTTCTCCTGTTCTCCATCATATGAACAGGTATGATAAAGATGTATGTAGGGAAAAGGCAGGCCCACAGAAAGAAAGATAACATAATCAATACAACTTGTATGTGAGCATATGTGAGATGCTTTGTGAATAATGTATTTTGAAGGTTGCATTGTTAGCAAAATTTAGCGGATCCATGGCTAAAATCAATGGATCTTGCTCAGTGTGCATAAATATTGGCGTCCTGGCTCAATGTTGAGCTGGATGATATAACAACATGTTTATCATGTGTTTGACTGTCTTTCTCTGAAGCTTCTATTGCTAACTGAATACATGTAAATCAGTGTTGAGGAAAACAGAGTAAAGTCGGTGCAATTCGTTGTCCTGATGCTCTCCTAAAATGCTCTCGTGGTGGTGGTGGTGGTGGTGGTGGGGGGGGAGTAGCTGGCGCTCTGAATTCTGTTCCAGGGCCGAGGGAATTAGGTCAGCGGCTAACGTAATGCTCTGGCCCGGCCTCGACAACAGCCTCTCAACAACTCATCTGTTCCCAAACCCTACCCAACCAGGCACTCGTCTCCGCTGATGCCACTGATGCCCATTTTGTTCCCCCAGAGAATGGGGCTCATTTGATTGGTAGTCAGAATCAGGATTGTGGTGGAGATGTCATCCTAACTTGACAGAGCACCAGCCTCAGTACTCTTAATCAATTTTGAGTTTTTTCTTGGCTCTGCTCCCCCTGGTTGTTGTCTTTTTTGGTTGTGTGTGTGTGTGTTTTTTAAGCCAGATTAGAGGGTGGCTACAGGCTGTGGAGTGCACATAGCCACTGGGTTCAAGAGTGACAAGCAAATTGGCCATCTTAACCCTCTGGACCACAAGTGAACAGAGGCTAATCTTCTGACTGAGCTCTCCTGTAGCCGGGCTTGGTTCTTTTCTTCTTTGTATTTCTTTCCTCTTCTCTTTGGGAGCATTACCTTCTTTTCTCATCCCTCCTCCCTTCATTATATTCTCTCTCCTCTTTCTTTTCATCTCTTCTCTTCTTCTTTTCCCATCTCTTCCCTTTCTCCATCTCCTCTCTTTTCTCACGACATTCTAAACTTGACTAACCAACAGAAGCCTGTTTGATAGTGCTGGCCTTGATCAGTCAGGCCTTGATCAGACTATTTGAGGATGGATGGATTGTTTCCCCTTAGCTCTGGGCTCAAAGCCCTAGGGCCTCCACATCAGCAGCAGCAGCCGCTTTGATCCACCTCAGCTCTCTCTCTCTCTCTCTTGCTCTCTGTCTCTATCTCTCTTCCTCTCTCTCTCGCTTTCTTTCTTTCTCGTGATCTAACTACTTTTCCCTCTCACTCCCCCACAGCATGGGTAGAGTTGTGCTTTCAATCAAGTATTTTAGGCCAATGTTATTTCACATCTCTCCACTTTTCAAGTGACTTGGAAGGCCCTACTCTATGTAATGTGATCATATTCATTTTCCAACTCCTCTGTAGAGTGGTTGAGATTGAAATATACAGGAAGGTTGGGTTGACTTTCACTGCGTAGCAGAACAATGCTATGAAATGAGAGTTAAATATATGTCCATGTTTCTGTTTGTCTCCACCTGCTGTTTTTGTTGTTTCTTTTCCTATTCTGCCATCCTTCCTCATTCCTTCCTAGTGTTGTTTTAATGATAGTTTGACACGTCTAGACATGACACCTTTTGTTTTGTGTCACCGCATTTGTCAGGGTGCATGTTTGACTGGATTTTTTCTTTTTCAACGGCAATTAACCTTAGCAATGAACCTTGTGTTGATGACAGCTGAGAGTCTTTTCTCCCACAGGAGCAGGAAGAATACGGATTATAAAAGCATGCTTGTAAAGTATACACCTATACCTCAAGCCCCAGGGTGGTTGCATCAGGTAGCAGAAGCTTTATGTGTGTGTGTGTGTGGTGGGGCTTACACTTTTACATGGCCTGTGCTTTGAGGTTCCTGAGTTTTATGGATGCAATCAGATTGGTCAAATGAGATTGTAAAACTTTTACGTGACGCTATATAACATCTCGTTGGGGCCTCAGCAGCGTCATGCACCTTCCTGCCTTTATTGCAGGGAAATGCATAACCTCCCTGCCCAATAAACACACACACACACACACACAGACAACTCCTGTGTTGCATGTGCAAGGGCTGTTGTTCCCCCTGCCCCAGTAAAGGTGATGGAAGATGTTTGGGTGTAAGGTGTATCGGTGGCAACACTGCAGGAGAGCCACTGAAGGCAGAAATACATTGAGGCTGACAGTCGAGGCAATGAGCCTTGGGATTTAATTAATCAGTCAACATAGGGGGTTTTGACAGTCATGCTGAAGTGAACAGAGAGAGAGAAAAAGAAGGGATGCTGGCCTGGCCGCTTCTAGAAGGGTGATCATGATTCCACCCCCGGATCAGTGCCGGATCAAGGCCAGATTCTCCCCAGGCCTGGCTGACTGATGAGCTCTGTCATGACCAAAGCCTGAGACATGAAAGAAGGTCCAAGCAAATCCCCATCCCACTGTAATCTGACACCCATGACCCTTTACAATATTAGTAAACACTGTCGTTGTGTGGGTTTAGTGGGATAGATTTAGAGGTCACTTTAGGTCATGGGGTTTATGGGAGGTCATTCCATGGAAGCTGCTCATTACGCTAGAGCTGCTGTATGTTATTTACACAGCATTATTTAATTATTTAGGCAACGGAAGGGAAAAATATATATAACATGTTAATCACTCTATGTTATGTAATGGAAAAGAAATATTGAAATATATAATTGTAGAAATATTATATTCATGTTTTTCAAGGTTTTCCATTAGCATGACAAGATTTATTATTTTTCTCTCTCTCTCTCTCCCTCTCTCTCTTTCTCTCTATCTGCCTTTGTCTTTCTTTCTGTGTTCCTTTCTTTAGGTGACTGGGACTGCTACCCAATGGATCCAGCTGTATGGCATGTAAGCGTTCACATCATACCACCTCTGTTGTCGAATAGTCCAATTTAGCTTGTGTGAAATGCTGGCACCCCATTCCTCTTCTGTGGTGCTAGATGGGAAGAGATGCTGGAGTCCTGCTCCCCCTGCAGGCACTGTGCAGTACTGCACCTCTAATTAGACCAAGTCAGTTGGATAGAGAAGAGGTAGAAACTGACAATGAGAGAGTGAGAGAGAGTGATGGTCTGAGTAAGAGAAGAGGTAGAAACTGACAATGAGAGAGTGAGAGAGAGTGATGGTCTGAGTAAGAGAAGAGGTAGAAACTGACAATGAGAGAGTGAGAGACAGAGCGCGTGACAGAGTGATGGTCTGAATAAAACAAAAGAGTGATATTGACAATGAGAGAGAGAGAGATGGTCTGACTAAGAGCATGTCTCGTCTTCTGTTGGCTGTGTACAAACTAGATTATAAATCACTGGCCTTCTCTTTCTCTCCTCCCCTTCCTCCTCTCCTCCCCTCCCCTCTTTTCTCCTCCGCTGTGCTCCGGCCAGCATCCGGTTACGTGGCAGCCGTCCAAAGAGGGAGATCATTTAATCGGACGGATCACCCTGAGCAAGCGCTCTGCCATGCCCAGAGAAGCTGGCTCCCTCCTGGGACTGAAGGTGAGTCTAATGGGGGCTGAAGGCGTGCTCTTCATTGCCAATTATTGCACCCCCCCCCCACACACACACACACACGCAGATACCCAGACCCCCCCCCCCCCCCCAGACACAAACATCATTATCCCCCTGACCCTCCTGTTGCCCGGAAGTCCTGCCCTTGCCTATCTTGATTTCCAGTCTGTTACTAAATACCAGCATAACAATGCTGCACACTGTGCCCTGCCTTTTTGTCAGACATTAAGTTAAATGGTTTCCATTGTACACATAGAAAAGTATTGATCAGAGATATTAAAATCGTATAGATATATATACAATACAAACACTATAACTGTAACTGACAGTTAATCACACAAATGATCATTCATGCACACCCATACACATGTACGATATGACAGAATTGTGATGTTTGAATAGTTAGCAGACCCGTGCTGTGGTTCTTGCTTCTTCTGTGTCCTGCAGTGTTTGTAACTAGTGCTCTGTATCTCTCTGTCTCCCTCAGGTGGTGGGGGGTAAGATGACGGAGACGGGTCGCCTCGGAGCCTTCATCACCAAAGTCAAAAAAGGAAGCCTGGCCGACATTGTGGGACATTTACGTGCTGGTGTGTATGAACAATGCATCATGGAAATGTATGCATGTACATTTGTGACTTATGAAGTAGATAGACAGTAAGCGAACTTTGCACAGACCTGTGCAGATATGTGGTCAAGATTTAACATTAATTTGGCACATTATGTATTACCCTCTCATTGTATAACAATGTATAAGGATGTGCTGTGTAGACACAGTGCATGGACAACATTATCTGTCTGATTGTGTGTGATTGTATCGGTTTGTTTATTTGATTTAATTTCCCCGTGGGTAGTTCTGATGTGATAGTGCCATACTTTCATTTGGCAGGCGATGAGGTGCTACAGTGGAATGGAAAAGCGTTACCCGGGGCAACCAAGAAAGAAGTGTACAACATCATCTTAGAGTCTAAAAACGCACCGCAAGTTGAAATAGTTGTTTCAAGGCCCATTGGGTAAGTTCAGAATACATAATGGTGCTTTGTCTTTCTTCCCCTGTTCTTTTTTACTTTCTGTCTTTCTTTCATTGATTTATTTTTATACTATTTGTTTTAAGAACACCTATAGGCAACCATTTCATTTGGCCAGCCCCTTGTGAAAGTCTAATATGTACTACTGTCTAGTTGTTAGTATTGTCTAGTCTAGTAGTATATACTAGTTGTTAGAGTGTGAGAGTGGTAGTATAGACTGTTCTGTAGTGGCAGGGGAGAGTCATACTTATGGCTTCTTGCTGTTTATCTCCCTGCCTTATGTCAAAGATGTATCCATCGTATCCCTCCCAATAACTGCTTGAGAAAGGTCCATAGAGTCTACCAGTAAGTAGTAAACATCCCATAATACTAGTGTGACCTTTCACCTCTCCGCTCCCATGGTGACCCTGAAGTGCTCTTGTGCTGAAGCTTTACACTGGCCACCTTTTACCCCATGATCTGTCCCTCTGTGTTTTTGGGAAGGGGTGTGTCTTTGTGAGGGGGGGGGGGGGGTGTTTGTGTGAGGTTGTTTCTGCTTATAGGATAGCCATAGAGTAATGCGTGCGTGCATGTGTGTGTGTGTGTGTGTGTCCTTGGTTGTGTACTAAAATAACCTGTGAGAAACACTGATTGTTCTGGATGGTCTCCCCTGCAGAGACACACCTAGGATCCCAGAATCAACCCATCCTCCTTTAGAATCAAGTGAGTATATACCAAATATCAGTTTTTGACAAGGCTTTGTCTCGGTCCATATGGAAAACTCCTCTTAAAAACATACATTATTCTTTCTTAACAGAGACATGTGTACAGAAAAATACAAGAACCATGTAAATCCACATATATACATATACATATCCACATATATACATATATTGTATAATCCCTGCCAAAATGTGTATGTTGTTGTTTAATGCCAATGCACGTAGCATACAGTCCCTGCCCATATGGAACAGTCCTTTTGAAAACATGTGTAATTCTTATCATTCCTAAACCAATAATGCAAGAACCATGTAAATCCCAGTATAATCTGTTTCATCCCTGTCAACATTTGTATTTTAGTGTTTTGTGCTAATTCACATAGCACACAACCTTTGTGTCAACTCTGTAACAGCAATAACAACAAAGTGTAGCAGCTGTGGGTGGTTTTAAATGTTCTCTATAAATATGCTGATGGAAATATTGACATTGCTATAATCTTCTTTAACACCCGGTGTCATGTGACCTCCCACCATGTCCACAGCGGGCTCCAGTTCCTTTGAGTCACAGAAGATGGAGAGACCCTCCATCTCTGTCATGTCCCCCACTAGTCCAGGGATGCTGAGAGACCTCCCGTTAGTCCTGCCAGGGCAACTCTCGGTGAGTCCACACACACACACACACACACACACACACACATACACACACGCATAAATCACACAACACACATACACCCAGACACACACACACACACACACACATATATATATATATATATATATATACCAGTACACACACATTTGTGTCTCTTGGTTTGTATTACTCCAGACCAGTCGACTAGACTAACTCAAGAGAGAGGTAGTAACATCTTACAGTGACCACCTGCATGTATCACACTGATTGTCTCGGAAACACTGACAATGTCTCTGAAAATGAAACAGTCAAGACAAACATCAAGACAAAATATTACTTAATATTAGATATATAAGCATATGTAAGCAATGGCTTCTTTATTATACAAGTGTTCTTTTGTGACCCTCAATACAGGGATTAAAGATGATCTTCTGTGTTATAATAATCTCTGTGATTCTATCTCTCTATCTCTCTCTTTTCTCTTGAAGGTGAAATTGTGGTACGATAAAGTCGGCCACCAGCTGATAGTCAACGTCCTACAAGCCATAGACCTGCCCCCTCGGCCCGACGGCCGACCCAGGAACCCCTACGTCAAAATGTACTTCCTGCCCGACCGCAGGTTGGTGGGACTCCCCTATCAGAGGGGCAGTCAAAGGTGCAGTCCACGATTCTTGTTCTGCACGCTTCTTGTTCAGTTTAGTGTTTCGATTTGGTCTTGCTTTCCTTTCAGTGTTTGTTTTGTTTGCACTGAACAAATGACTTAAATTTCTGTCCTTTTATTTGTTTGTTTTTTTTCTCTCTCTTTTTCTCTCTCTGTCTTTTTCTCTCACTCTCAATCAGTTAAAGTTGTCTTTACTCGCATGACTGTCCCTAATTAGCATGAATACAGTGTTACTACAGTTAGCATGACGAATAATATTTACCAATAAGACCATTTGATGAAAAGAAAAAGAATAAAAGAAATGTGGGTATGAACAATATCAACAAAATCAACAAACTCAGTGTCAACGATATCAACAATATCAGCAGTCTCACACACACTGACCTCTCCTGTACACAGCGACAAGAGCAAGCGTCGGACGAAGACGGTGAAGAAGAGCCTGGAGCCCAAGTGGAACCAAACGTTCCTGTACCCACACGTGCACCGCCGCGACTTCCGGGAGCGTATGCTGGAGATCACCGTCTGGGACCAGCCCCGTGTGCAGGAGGAGGAGAGCGACTTCCTGGGAGAGGTGTGTGTGTGTGTGTGTGTGTGTGTGTGTGTTTATGTGTGTCAAGCAAGTGAGGGAGGGAGAAAGCGTGAAAGAGCGTGTCTGTGTGTGTGTGTGTGTGAGAGAGAGAGAGACTGTGTAACTTTTATATGAGAGGTGTCTGTATGTGCTTGTGTGTGTGTGTGTGTTTGTGTGTGTGTGTGTTAGCTGTCCTCAAGAGGTACATACTCTCTGTCTGCTTCTCCTTTTCACCCCCTCTCTCTCCCCCATCTCTCTGTCAGATTCTGATTGAGCTGGAGACTGCCCTGCTGGATGACCAGCCTCACTGGTACAAGCTGCAGACCCATGACATGTCCTCCATACCTCTGCCTCAACCCTCACCCTACATGCCACGCAGGCACACACACGGGGAGAAGAAGCTGCAGAGTGAGTCTCTCTCTCTTTCTCTCTCTCTGTATGTGTGTGTGTGTGTTAGAGAACATTGGATGAGTGGATAGGAAAATCCCAGAAGAAGCAACACGTACAGGCAGAAATGATGAACGCTTCCATCTTATATTACAATTGGGATGGTGGTAATTAAGAGCATGCCTGGGGGGAATGTTACTGCCAAGACAAGGTAAAAATTCATGCACACTTCATGGGAAACAATGAAATGGGCAATTTTCAACAGATGTACATTAGAGGCAGTCTCAAATTTTGATCTTGAACTCAGTTGATGAAGTTTGTGTGTATGTGTGTGTGTGATGGGGGAGCATTTATGCAAATTGAAATTTGTGATAAACCACCTCAGCGTATATGTTATTTATGTGTGTTAAAGAAAAAACATAATCCAGTTAAACTCTAATGTGCTGTGTGTGTGTGTGTCTGTGTGTGGCGCATGTCTGTACTCTGTGTGTGTGTGTCTCAGGATCTCATCGCATCATTGAGACAGATTATGATGATGGTATAACGGTAGTGTCTTCAGGTTGGTGGGGATGGGGGTCATGTTTACTGTGGCAACACTTGAAGTGTCCAGCAAGGGCTGGGAGGGACAGATCGGCATGGATCCCAGTTCCTGAAAAGACAAGGTCACGCTCCTGTTAGACTTAGCCTCTAAGAAAAGGACTTGAACTCAGGTGTTGGTGGGTTGTGTGAATGCAGTTTCATACACAAGGAGGCAAAGTCTTACATGACCCTGTCTGTTTCTGGAAGGGGGATTCCACTCACGCCATCATGGCCTCTAACACTGCAGACTGGGAGCATGTCTGGGCTGTGTAGGGAATGGCACTGCACTGTAGCGCCTAGCCACTGTAGTTGTCCTATATGCATGCTAGTGGCTAAGTCTGCAGTAGACCGTGATAAACTGTAGTAAAGTGTAGTAGACTGTAGTAAAGTGTAAAGCACTTCATGAGCATTCCACAAACCTGCTTCTGGGGATTATGCCACACCTTAGGTCTCTTCCTGCTCTAGCAAAATAAATCACAATAAAATGAGTTTAAGATAATATTAAAGTCTTTAAAGAAAAAAATGAATCAGACATAATTGTCTCACCAAGAGCAGGGGGATACCTAAACAAGACAGTGTTTGGGGTTCCAAGGAACAGGACTTTGGAATGCTCTGTTTACAAAATGTGTCACATTTTGTGATTAACCATATGACTCTTTCAGTGTAAACTAATTTGTTTTATGATTGATGGAAATGTCTTCACTCTCTGAAGTTCTCTGAAATCCTCTAGCTTGATTGAGGCCTATTAGCTGGTGTAAAAACTGTCAATTATGTACTGTGATTCAAACATGATTGAATATGATTGAATCACACCATTGATAAATCCAGGTGTGGTTGTGGTCTACTGGACAAGGACTTTTTAAAGAACTCTCTGGTAAATGTACAGAATTAATCATACATTGCAGTAAGTGGTACAATATCCATTGAGTGACTCTGCATATCTTCAAGTTGGTTAAATATGTATTCTTGGAGGTGTGGTTTAGGACTATCAAACATGTAGGTAATATCTTTGCACTCACTCAGCATCACACTGTATGTACCAGATGTCACCTTCTAGACCAATGTAGGATGATAAAGGGTAATTGTATCCCCCTCTCCCTCTCTCTCTCTTTCTTTCTCTCTCTCTCTTGTTCTTTTTCTCTGTCTTGTCATCTAACTACTTTTCCTTCTCACTCCCTCACAGCATGGGTAGAGTTGTGCTTTCAATCAAGTATTTAAGGCCAATGTTATTTCACATCTCTCCACTTTTCAAGTGACTTGGAAGTCCATATATGTAATGTGATCAAATTATTATTCCTAGCAGTACTTGTTGTAGCATTAGCGATAGCTGTTATATCAATTATATATCAATTATTTGACTTTAGACAGTCTCAAACTCATTTACTTGTAAACATTTTGAGGAATGGAGGCTTCCAACTCCACTGTAGAGTGGCTGAGATTGAAATATATTGGAGCCTTACAGTGGCTGGTAGAGGTCTGAGCTCACTGATGGCATGTCTGCAGTAGGGGTAGACACACACTCTGTTTGCTTTCACTCTTTGAAATATCTAATAACTGCTGGTGTAACTTCACTTCTCCATACTGATAATTGTTCTATTTTTGTCTGTCTTGTGTGTGTGTGTGTGTGCGTGTGTGTGTCTGTCTGTGTGCAATGTTTGTATACATGTGGATGAATTTGTGTGAATGGTTATATGTATTTTTGCATATATGTATATGTATGTGTGTGTGTGTGTGTGTGTGTGTGTGTGTGTGTGTGTTTACAGCAGCGGAGCGGAGCTCCAGAGACAGGGAGAGGTCAGGTACCCTGTCGGTGCCTGAGCAACAGAGGGCGCTCCAGCACCGCTCCCGCTCCGTCTCCCCTCACCAGGAGGACCAGTGCAGAGCCCGCTCACGGCCCACTCATGTACCCATGCAGAGGTACACATGGCCCCTCAGACACACACACACACACACACACACACACACAATTAGACACTTCTCCAGACACATGCACTCTTTCTTCATTATATTGAACTGATAGTTTCCATGAGCACACTTATTCTTTTTTCCTCCCCCCTCTCTCTCTCTCCCTCCCCTTCTCTCTCTCTCTTTCTATTTATTTATTCACTTACTCTTTTCTGCCTCACATCAGGAGTTTAGACGAGATCCATCAGAACCGACACCATTCCTACTCCCCCTCCCACTACCATGACTCCCACCAGGAGCACCGGTCTGGAGACTCTGACTATGACTACTCTGAGGACAGGTAACAGAGGGGAGGGACACTCCCAGAGGCTTTCACTGTTACCCACATCTGACTCCAGACATGGATACATGCCTTTGTGTATACTCTTTAAGGCTTTGAACTCCAAAGTCTTTAAAGGTGTAGTCAGCAATGCTCGATGCTCGGCGTTGTGTTAGTTATGTTTATTTTTTCACTTTTTGTAGCAAATGCTTTTGTCCAATATACTTTACATTATATACTGGTACCAAACAAAACCTTCCCACAATGCCACAGTACAGTACTTCACTCTTCCATTCAGTAAGCCAACTCCAGAGTGCACTTTGTATTTGCGTGGGGGACAGGCTACCCCCACCTTGTTTACGTCCAGTTCGTGGAGACAGGGCGTCATGAAAAGACTAGATTTTTTATGGTGCAGCCAGACAAAAGAGACCATATTGTGAGGAGATGCTAACTCCAACAACTGTTTTGCATTGCTGACTGCTCCTTTAATATGTTTGAATACTTGGTCTGTGCATGCATTATAAATATGTATGAGTCATATGCATGAAGAATATATTGTTCTTCAAAAAGGTTTTGTTTTTAGATTGTAGTCATTAACATGACTAATACTACTAATACTATACTAATAACTCATTATTATTATTATTATTATTATTATTATTATTATTACTGTCTGGCTTTGTGTGCCATCCTCTTGCTTTGTGTTTGGGTTCTTGTTGTTTTGCTTGGTGTTCACCTCTCTAACATGTCACCCATCACCATGGTTATCACAGTGAGGTCCTCGAGATGCACAGATCAATCCGGGGTGGGAGTGCCGAATGCCTTCATACCAACAGGTAAAATTAAAATGGCGGACATATTTTGTGGTCAGCCCAAGCAATTATATGGTTGTTCGAGCAATTACTGGCATTTGCTAATGCTAGTAATGCCTTGTGTGAATGATAACATTTATTTCCATGCTAATGCAGAACATTTAAAAGGATGCATAATTAAATAATTAAAATATGCATTAACTCTCATAGTTTATGGTGTTTTTTGCATTGACTGCCGTTTTGCTTGAGTTGTCTCTTTGTTTTACAACTATTACCCACTGTGTGCCACTGCAAACAGGAACTTAGCTAGGCACTGTAACACACTTCCACCAAAGATGCCCCTTTTAGTGAATGGCATTCATAAGGAAATATACAGGTAAGCTGGGGAGTTTCAGGTCATCTCCTGGCCAATCAAAGTTCTTTATTTTCATCACATGACCTGCTGTCTCCCTCAGCATCACAGATCCCTCTATATCCATAGGAACATTGATAGCAAAACACCTGTCAATTTGTTTTCTTTGCCACCCTAGTGACGTGCTTGTTGTGAAACTGTGTTGGTGGTTTGTGCGTCCATTGTGAATTTGCCCTAGCAAGACTTTCATAGCATCTTTCTGCATTCTGGCTCTTCTTTCTGGTAAACCAAAGCTAGCATGCTAGCACACCTGTTCCTTTAGCTCTGAACAAACATGATCATACTATCTGTCTCAAATGCTCAACATCTCTAAAACAGACCACTGGGATGTAAGACATGTAAGACAGGCTCCCTCTTGTTTTCCTCTGGTTTTATTTATGACATCCATGACGTGGACAGTCCTGGTTATTTAATCACATGTATACATTACCTTGTACGTGGACGGGTATACATTACCTTCTACACATGTATATATTACCTTACCTGTATACATTACTTTCTACACATGTATACATTACCTTCTACACATCTATGCATTACCTTGTACGTGTACCTGTATACATTACCTTCTACACATGTACATTACCTTGTACACATGTATACATTACCTTCTACATGTACCTGTATACATTACTTTCTACACATGTATACATTACCTTCTACACATCTATGCATTACCTTGTACACATGTATACATTACCTTCTACATGTACCTGTATACATTACCTTCTACACATGTATACATTACCTTCTACACATGTATACATTACCTTCTACATGTACCTGTATACATTACCTTCTACACGTGTATACATTACCTTCTACACATGTATACATTACCTTGTACACGTGTACACATTACCTTGTACGTGTACCTGTATACATTACCTTCTACACATGTATACATTACCTTCTACACATGTATACATTACCTTGACCTTGAACATTTACACTGACTCACAATGTGTTTTCTTCGTTCTTAATATGAAAGTTAGTGCTACATGATTGGTTCAGGGTCAGAATGGGGGAATCTTCTTAAAGTCTAGCCAAACAAGTAGTGCGTCCATTGTGAATTTGCCCTAGCAAGACTTTCATAGCATCTTTCTGCATTCTGGCTCTTCTTTCTGGTAAACCAAAGCTAGCATGCTAGCACACCTGTTCCTTTAGCTCTGAACAAACATGATCATACTATCTGTCTCAAATGCTCAACATCTCTAAAACAGACCACTGGGATGTAAGACATGTAAGACAGGCTCCCTCTTGTTTTCCTCTGGTTTTATTTATGACATCCATGACGTGGACAGTCCTGGTTATTTAATCACATGTATACATTATAGTATACCTTGTACGTGGACGGGTATACATTACCTTCTACACATGTATATATTACCTTACCTGTATACATTACTTTCTACACATGTATACATTACCTTCTACACATCTATGCATTACCTTGTACGTGTACCTGTAACTTCTTAAAGTCTAGCCAAACAAGTAGTGCGTCCATTGTGAATTTGCCCTAGCAAGACTTTCATAGCATCTTTCTGCATTCTGGCTCTTCTTTCTGGTAAACCAAAGCTAGCATGCTAGCACACCTGTTCCTTTAGCTCTGAACAAACATGATCATACTATCTTCTTAATCTTCTTAAAGTCTAGCCAAACAAGTAGAAATCAAGGCAGCAGCAGCCATTTTAGCATCAATAATGGCCTGCGTATCAGTCATGAGTACAAGAGTGCTAATGGGGCTGAACTCCCTCCTAAAGGGAGACTGTCTGTTGCACATTCTCACATTGATGAAGGCACCATTTGCCATTGTGTTAGGGAACATGATTTACATGCCAGACCGAGAGAGAGAGAGAGAGAGAGAGAGAGAGAGAGTTCCTGATGAGAATTTGTTTGCTATCAGCTGACATCTCTTTGGATGTGAATTGTGGAAAATCTCATTATTATCTTTCTCCCTCTCTCTCCCCCTCTGTGTGCATGTGTGCATTTAATCTATAATATTCAGTAAAAGTAGGGCTGATGGACTTGTAAGCATAAATGCATTTAATCTGCATATAGAGCACTTGGCCTTTTGATATGATCCATGCACTCTGCATGATTAAAGCCCAAGCATCCAGAAGAAAAGTACATTTTTCTTTTTAGCATTTTGCTGTAGTAACTGATGCCCTGCCGCTTGAAGTATATGACACTATAAAGGACTCCTGGAGAGAGAAAGATGAGGGAGGATGTTTCTCGACTCTAACCCACAAAGAAATATCAGTTGCTGTATGTCGGCTATCATCTCTGTGTCCTTTTTGGTCAATATGCAGTCAGTAGTCACCATGTTGTTTGTAAGACCTTCTCACTCTGCCTCTGTAGTCTTTCTGTCCTAATTTTATTCTGCAGAACTACCTCTGCAATAGAAATCACACAGTAAGACCAGGTGTTGATGCTAACATCTGCTTATTTATTGACTCGTCACAAGGACAGGGTTGCCAACATCAACCAGAAATCAGTTGAATAATTTATGGTGTTTAGTGGAAACATGATGGGAGGTTAATGCTGTGTTAGTGCATTAATCTTGTGCATACAGAATGATATGTGGATATTTTATTGTCACAGGCATAAAGGGAGATGTAAGGGATATAATTATGTGAGTGTTTACTATGTTTGCAAGTAGGAAGCAGACAAATGTGTGCATCTGGCGTGGGAGAAAGGTGTGCGTGACAATAAGGATAACGCAGAACCCGGGTTGCTAGCTCTAGCCTGCGCTAGGCTGAACTGAGATTAGCTAGGCTAGGCAGACAGGTGTTTGCAGTCACATGGGTGGGCCTGAGGGATTTTCCAGAGACATTGTGCCAGAGGTTAATGGCTGTTCATAATCAGGGATCAGTATGCTGACAGGGCTGTAGGTTCATTGGGGATGATATAGCCTATGGCTACCGAGCTTGACAGTAGAAATGATCCTCTTGTAATGGCCTTTCTATGACAGATTTTTTTTCTAACAAAACACACTGAGATGTTTGGAGTTATGATCTGTATAGGTTTAAAGGGTGTATGTATAACTACATAAATAAATACTTGCTGTACTTCTCTCTTGACATGTGGTATAATTAAGTGCCTTGCTAGCAATGTTGCTCATTCCTCATCTGCTCTCTTGCTTTTTCTTGTGAAGCTTCAGGTTAGGGGATTCTTCACTTATTATACTAAAGTTGATACATTTTTTTATTATTAATTTTTGACATTTATTTGACATTAAATTAAGACCCCTAGTCTGAAGATTCCACAAAACTGCTGCCATCTTCCCTTTTCATCAGCCTCTGTGGTGTTATGTTCCCTTGCATCCCCATCAGACTGGTGGTGGTAGTCCTAAGGCTGTGGGAGTAGCAGCAGTATAAGATTTCAATATTATCACAGCCTTACCTACAGGAGTATAGATCTGTATATTTAGATTTTTAACTTCCTGATTACTTTCATTTGATTTGTTTTGTCTTTGTTTATGTCTTGTTTTTGCATGCTTGCTTGATGTTTTTCATTTCTTTTTATTCTCTCTGCCAACAAACAAACAAACAAACACAAACAAACAAAGCTCCACCCTTCCTGCATGCCTAAAAAGTAAATCGGCACGGCAACAGGAGGGGGGAGTGGTCTCCCCCCGCGGTGCTGTCCCCCAACGAGTTCTCAGATTCACTGATGAGATCAGCGTTAGGTAAGCATCACACTTGTGTGGACAAAGTAGAACAAAAACAGACAGAGACAGAAAAAGGAAGAGAGAGAGAAAGAGATTAAGACCATTTTTTCACCCTGTCTAAGGTCACAATCATTTATATAAAAAAGATGTTTTTGGATCTTGGATCTCACAGCGATTTTGTGAGTGGGACCATCTGTCACTTGTATGTGTGTCTGTCCAAAGCAAATGACGACTAACCTGACACTAATTTCAGGCCTTTTGGCAAACATGTTGGACACCAAGAATAGAATGCAAGTTGTGCTGTACTATCCGGGCTCACGCAAATGTCACAATCTCAATGCCTCAACCATGCGTTCCCATGGCACTACTCCAGGAATAGCTATATGCTGTCCTTAAGAGTTCAGCAGAAAGAATGTCAGCCATGGATATATGTGTTAGTCTAACCAATTCTTTTAAATGGTTTCTTTATCTCTCCCTTTCTTTCTTTCTTTTTTTCTTTTTTCTGTCTTTCTTTCTTAAATCGGTATGTGTAGTGATCTTCAGCCATCTCTGGACAGGGTCAGGAGTGCCAGCACAACCTGTCTGAGGCCTGAAACAGGATTCCACTCACCCGAGCGAGAGAGGTACAGATGCTTTTTCTCTCTTCCTCTCTCTTTTTTTCTCTCTCATCATACACACGGTTTTATTCTCAGATGCAAAACTACACACACACACACACACACACACACACACACACACACACACACACACACGTTAGTGTAGGGACTTTCAATGCCTTTTATTTTTGTGGGCCAGGATCAAAGGAGCTTTTTACTTTCAGCCCCATTTCACTTTTTTTTTCTTCTAAATAAAAAATAATCATTATTGCATGTCACTTTTTTCTTATGTCTTTTTCACATCTATTTGGCTCATTTCACTCTTTAGACATTCAGGAAGCCTAGACAGGCCAGGCTGTCAGAAAGCACATAAGAAACTCATAGAAAATGACAGGTAAGCCCACACCTTTCCCCAAACACACACACACACACACATCTGACAGCCCCGTCTGTTCTAATCTCCCTAGAGACACACCTGGACCAGAAAAAAATACCTTCTTACCTGTTCACAAGCACCAGTGATGCATTCACTCGGTTTATATCTTTCATAAATGTCAAAAAAAAAAAATCAGGAAGAAGATAATATGGCTTTCTGTTTGATTTAATATTCCTAATCATATGCGCAATTTGTATCGTTGTGAGCTTTAGTGAACCATCTTACCAGTTTTATTGTTTTATTCATTCTTTCTATTGTTATTTTGTTCTCTTTATTTTGCCCCCCTTTTGTGCTGATTGTTGCCATGCCATTTTCTTTATTTTATTTTTTGTTTGTTTTGCTTTTTTCTCTTCACTCTCTCTGTCTGCCTGGGTGGGTGGCACCAGGATCCAGCCCACGTCTATTCTGAGGGGGAGCCGGGGCAAAGCACCCCCGCTGCGCCCCTTTGGCCAGGCTGGAGGGGGCTCCTGCCCAAATTCCCCCTACATGGACAGGTGCATGC
>JAIFZK010000056.1:1195000-1217500 GCA_027481765.1 Tenualosa thibaudeaui | reverse complement strand
CCCATGGGGTTAGGGTTAGGGTTAGACACAGAGGAGCAAACACTGATGTAAAACAGTGTGTCTCATTATGTGGGGTTAACATCACAATGCACCATCTACTGTGTTATGTACCTTGTAATGTTTAGTCATTAAAACAATACATTTTTATAGAGTTAGAACATGACTCAACAAGGCCAACATCATGTTTGTTTCGTAACAATTCTCTTTTTATGTGAAAAAAGAAATTGGCATTTAGTTTCTCTACAATAACAGACTTCCTGATGAATGTTCTAATCTACTACTCATTAGGATTAATCCACTACTGCTGGTCTAGGCTATGCTTTCTTATTTGTGTATGTGTGTGTGTGTGTATATATACATGCATGTGTATGTGTGTGTGTGTGTGTGTGTGTGTTTGTGTATTTTAGATGTATAAACAGCAGCGGCGCAGCAGTGATAACGTGTCGGGCCGCTCGTCAGACAGCGAGCTGAGCGACGCGTCGGCCATCTCTCACGCCAGCAGTGCCTCCCGCCTCAGCAGCGCCAGCTACATGTCTGTCCAGTCCGAGAGACCCCGCAGCGGACGCATCAGGTCAGACTCACACACTCTCACACACACACACACACACACACACAAACTCGTCTCTCTGTCTCTTTCTTCTATCTTTCTCTCATTTTTTCTCTTTGGTTGTCAGTAAACAAATTGCCCTTGTCTTCTCTCCATGTGTCTTATGGGGAGAAAATCAGAAATCCAATCCCAATCAGAAATGAGGTTGTTTATGCTAGTGTTTTGCATGGCTTTGCATGTTGTCTGTGTCCATTTTTGTTTTTCTTTTTTTGCATGCCTTTTGTCCTGTCCTCATCTGCTGGCACATGCACACACACACACACATTCATACATACTACATACACATATACACACACACACACACATATACCACACACACATACTACAAACACACACACTATTCAAACATGCACACACACACATCCACACATCCACCACACACACACATACACACTACAAACATACATACACGCAAATACACACACACACACATACATACATACATACATACATACATACATACTATAAACATGCACACACACACACACACACACACACAGATCCAAGTCTTTGGAGAGCTGTAAGGGAGAGGAGAAGAAGGAGAGGAGGATCTCATGGGGGGTGAACGGGACCGAGGACAGGAGGCGGAGTTTGGGGAAGAGGCGCTTCTCCGAGGAGTTAAGGCGCAGGCGGCACACCGTCGCCGGGGACGTCAGGTAATCACGGCGACATAAGGGCCCCTCCCATCGAGCGTGGGCGGAGACAATGCGCTGGAAACAGGAAGCTTCTCTTTCATCACTTTCCCCTCCCTCCTACACTCCCAAATCCAGACAATGGAACGCCACATACTGTAAACATCTTCGCCATGGCAACGCTGGGAAAATATTGGATATTTTATGTATAATTACAGTAAATTTTTAATCTAGCTGTTCCAGCCCCGACTTCAGTCCTAACACTACTTAATCCAGCTTTAATCCCAACACATCTCCCTGTACACATGATTACAGATGCACAACGTGTGCTATATCAGATGAAACAAGTCACATGTCCAGTGTTTCTACAATGCTAATTGTATTTGTCATATTATTTATCCTTACTAGTTTATCTCTTTGTGGGGTGCTTGTTTTTTGTGTCGTGTACTGTGTGTGTGTGTATTGTTTTTGTGTATTGTTTGTGTTTGTGTATGTGCATTTTAGTGCCCTGCTTGCATGCCTCCTCCCGTACCTGCGCTGTCATTGTGTGCGTGACCCTGAGTCTGACCCTGGTTTGGATGCCACGCCGCCCCGCAGCTGCCTCACCTGCCCCAGTTGTCCTTCCATCACACCCTCTCAGACCCTTCAGATGCAGTCTGCCCCTACCACTGGCTCCACCACCTTCTCTCTCCCCTCTCTACTGCCCCCTTTGGCTGGGCAGGGAACGACAGGGGTTATGGGAATGGAGGTTGGGGTGGGGGAGAGTGTCAGCGTGGCCAGCCTCTCCTGTAGCACTTTCACCCCCTCCGAGGGGACTGACATGCGACAGCTCCTCCAGGCAGCCAGGGGGAACCGCCGAGTGCTTCAGCTCTGCAGCTCCTGTCTGCGGTGTTGCTCAGGGATGCTGAGCAGATAAAAACAAGACTGCTCACATTGATTCCCTGTTTGAGGGGGGACATGGCTTGTGTCTGTAAACTGTGGTTGCTATGGTAGATAGACCGAGCAAGATAGTTCATGGTAGTTCTTGTCTATGGGAGCAAAGTGGGGATCAGTTCCGATCTACATAAATAGGTGTGTTGTTGACGTGCTCGTCTGCAGTAGATTAGCGGAAGCACTGGGTGGTGCTAGTCTGGCTAGTAGTAGTTCAGTGCACTGAAATAAGCTTGGTGCACACCTGAATTAAAGTTGATTTCCTCCTGAGTGGAGAGTCATACTATCACAACTTTTCCTTAAATGGGCCGGAGGGTTTGGAGATCATGATACAGTGTCCGAAATGTACATCTGTTGCTCAGAAAAATAAGGCTTTTAAATATTTGATGAAATTCTGAGCTTCTGCCATAGAACATAGTGTGCCTCTGCACTGCATGAAGCAGGATTAGTGGCCTCCTTATCATGGGTCCAGGAAGTGGCTCATCATGAAATATCTTGCTCTGTCTATCTACCATCTTTGACTTTACTGGGGGGGAAAGCAATGCATGGTCTTGACCCAATGGAACTTTTGCATTGGGCAAAAGCCCATGATGCACTGCTTCAGGTCCAGAATGCATCATCTTAAAATAAGTGAGCCGTGTGTTTCTGTACAATAACACACAATTACACTGATGGAATACTTATATTTTTGTGATGAGTTCTTGGTGTGTTTTCAGTTTTGAGTGTTTGAATGTCTTGCTGAATAAAGATAAGAACATAGAATCAACATTCATTAGAATCAGCAGTCAGTTTCTTGTTTATTTGTATGTCCAATACCACACACACTATTTTTCACTTTCTTTTTTACTGTCTCTTTTTACACTCATTCTCTCCATCCCACTCTATATTTGTCATCATTAATCATACTTCTTCTGTCCACCATCACTGCCCCACTCTCTCTCTCTTCACCATCCCATCCCTCTTTCCCTCTATTTCTCTTTTCTTTGCTCCTGCTCTTTCTGTCTTTCCCTCTCTCCTTCCTTCTCTCTCCCTTATGCTACCCCATCTTGCTCTTCCTATCTCTCTCTCTCACTTGTTCTCCCTCTTTCTCACTCTCTCTTTCTTGTTCTCCCTCCCTCTCTCTCTTCCTCTTTCCCCCTCTCCCTCTCTCTGTTTCTCTCTCTGTACCTCCATTTTGCGTTCTCACTTGCAGGCAGGTGCGTGGTTCGGGTGGTCAGAGCATGATGAAGAGCACGAGTGTCAGCGGTGAGATCTACACCCCTGAGCGCACCGATGGCAGCCAATCGGACACGGCACTGGGCAGGGTCGGCGGCTCCGGGAAGAAACGGCGCTCCAGCTTCAGCGCGCGAGTTGTCTCCATCGTAGGGAACCGACGCAGTCGCAGCACCTCCCAGATCAGCGGGGCAGGTGAGACAGTTGCCAATGACAACGTGCACATCGTAGAATTTTAGGATTGTCCAAAAATTCAGTCTGAATACCTGTCTAAATCAGTCGTTAAAATGGGAAGCTTTAATATTGGTAAAATGTTCTGCAGTATCCAAAAGTCTTGAACTTAATCCTTGAAAAAAAGTACTAATTGCTCTTGTTTTCCACTGTAATAAAGTACTGTAATTTGTATTGTGAATTAGTTAGTTGTTTCCTCTTCAGGAGACAGTGTAGTGACACTCAATAGGGTTTTAGGAGAAACACAATGTTGTGCCGTGTTTGCCCTCATATAAACAAGACGCCATGCGAATGACATGAGTCAGGAATGAAAGACAGATTGGAAAAATGAAGGAGAGAGAGAGAGAGAGTTGTGTTACTGCACACACTGGCTTTGACAACACTGTACGTGCTAATAGCACCCTTTTAATCTGAATTTGAGAGAGGGAATAAAGTCAGACTGATAGGGAGGGTAAAAGCGGAGAGAGTCTATGCTGTCTTTTTTGAAAAGAACACAAAAGCACAGCAAAGAAGGGGAGAAATAGAGAAGAGGGAGGGCAGAGGCAGAGGCCCTGGGGGATGAGTTGTTCTCTTGTTTTTTCTTTGTGATTTTTAGATGAGAGGTTATGGATCGGGAGGTGAGCTAGCTAACTGGTGGAATTGTTTGTTGCACCAGGTCCTTACTTTGGGAGGTGTGGTCTGTTCACAGCTTTAGAAGCAAAAGGAGAGCGTAATCCATAATGGCTGAATCTCCGTGTTCCCCCTAACTCTAAGCCCTGAGCCTGAATCAGCCAGTCATGACATTGATTCATGCCAGTTAAGTCTTCTATGGTTAACATAGGGATTCAGACAGTATCCATGATAAAAAATATACTACTTCTGTCTGTGTGTGTGTGTGTTTCCAGAGTTAGTATATAGTTTGTGCTTCTTTCTATGAATATTCAGTGGTTTGGGACTTTCAGTGCCACACTAAATAATTAAATAGACATTTTGTGTCAGCATGTCTTCAGAAAATGTCCTTGTTTTCCAACACTTGTCCCTTTAAATTTGGTGAATATCAGGATGGATTGTTTTCAGGTTCTTTATGCTGCGGAGAGTCACAGTTTACTGTGAATTTGTCATACTTGCATTTTATTGGACGTAGTTGCTTGTGGACTGTTGTGGACAGCTCACAGAAAATGTCGGTCAGGTTGAAAAAGGTTGACAGTGAGTCCTGTAAATACAGTCAGTTACTGTAAATACAGTCTTCCTGTGTGTCCACAGAAGAAGTTGATGCTCAATCCTGTAACTACTCTGTGTCTCTCTAGAACATTCTGACACAACCACTGTAACCAGTGTTAGGCCATATACACTGTAAAAAAGAAAAGGTAAAACTTACTTTAAAAATTGGTGGAAACTCATGCCCTCAAATGACGTAAGTAAACATCACTAGTCTCTGAGTAAATGTAACTCGTCTCTTTCAAGTTATGTTACATTGTAAAAAAGAAAAAGTAAAAGCTTACTTGAAAAAGTGGTGGAAACTCGTTGCCTCAGGCATAACTTGAAAGGGACTAGTTATGTTTATTTAACTCAACTGAAGCAACACGTTTTCAAGTAAAGTGGACTTTTGTATTTTTTGCAGTGATGTAACTGTTACTTATTGTTTTTTACATCTGAAAATCTGAAAACTTTGGACTGCTCTAACTTGCTGCGATGCTCAAATTCTGTGTGGAAATTTGAAGGGGGGGGGGGGGTATGGTGCTACTTCTTCACATGTCCATGTCTGTCTGTGTCTCTCCAGACAAGAAGTCAAAGGCGGGGCCTATCCAGCGCAGCCAGGAGACAGGCATGGCTGTGGAGCTCAAGCGGAACATGAGCCGCCAGCCGAGCCGGGAGTCCACCAATGGCAGCATGGCCAGCTGCAACTCCGAGGGCAAGTGAGTACAGAACAGGAGACTGGTAGTTAGTTAGACATGTGCTCTCAACTAGGACAGATAGTGTGCGTTCACCAGGTTGACTTCAGAGTACTTCCCACGATATTGCAGATGGCTTTGTTGCTGATTCAACATGTTAAATTGACTACAAATGTACCGGCAGAGGTCTGCCAATATTGATAAGCTATGCACACCACTCAAATTTGGATCACAGATAGTCGTCATTGGACCCAACAGTATCAGACGTCCGACCGATGCCCTGGTGTGCGCACACTATTACACATTCTATGTGTCTCTTGCTGTCTCTCTTTCTCTCTAATTCCGTCTTTGTCGGGCTCTCTCTCTCTGTCACACACACAAACACACACATGAAAACACACACACACACTCACCATGCACTGCACACACACAGCGCAAAACAACATGCTTTGACACACAATATCAATTGATCTCCACCACTCTCTCTCTCTCTCCAACCCAGAGACTGCCATAAAACACCCTTAGCATGTGACCCCCTTATCATGGGTTGCTTTTTTTTCAGCTGGTTTTAAAGTCATTTCCTGGTCTCTCAACAACCCCAGACCACCCCCCCCCCCCCCCCCCATACACACACACACCCTGAGTCATTTTCCCAGTCCCCCCACTAATTATAACATCTGTCAACGTCACATGCTGGAGCCCGAGCAAGGCAGTGCAGGGCCCAAAATAGCCGCAGCATCCTCCATCAGAGCTCCAGAGCCCTCCACCTCCACCCCACACCCCCTACCCAACCTTCCTGTTCCCTCATCCCAGTTCAGGCACCAAGAGGCCAGCAGCACTCCACCCCAACCTCTTGTGTGTCTAGACACCCCTGACAGACGCTCGCCCCCAAACACACATACACACACATAAACACACACACTCTCTCACACATACATACATACATGCACGCTCACACACACACTTTCTCACACATACATACATGCACACACACACACACAGAAGTACTCATAATGTATGGGAAAGTGTGAGTGAGTGTGTGTGTGTTTTGGGGGCGTGTGTGTGCTGGGGTTGCTGGAGCTGAAGCAGCAGGGACGTTACTTAAAGTACCTCTAATGAGGGACTGATGAGTGGAGTGAGGGGCAGAGTGAGTCTGTGTGTGTGTGAGAGAGAGAGAGGGAGGAAGAGAGGGAGGGGGGAGAGAAACTATAAGGGAGGTAAAAAGAACTGTGGAAGGATAAATGGGTAGAGGGGCTCCAGGACTGCTTTTCACTTCAAATTAAAGGTCCTGTCTGCTATTTGCATTCCTGCAGGCACTAGGTAGTGGAAAGCCTTGCCTTGTGGGAAGAGAGGATTCCATTAAGGATGGAAATATATGTATTGTGTGTGTGTGTGTGTGTGTGTGTGTGTGTGTGCGCGCGCGCGCGCCCACATGTGTACGAATAGGCAATCTGCCTTAGCCATATGGTGTAGAAATCTGTGTAACACTTTAGATTAGGGTACATATATTCACCATTAATTAGCAGCTTATTAACATGCAAATATATAACCTACTAGCCTTTTGTTAGTCCTTACACATAACTCATAAATATCTTATTCTGCATAATCTTACTAGACTTTCTCCAATATAAACTCCTATTACTGTTTATTCATAGTAAGTAAGCTAATTGTTGTATATGAATTATGATCTCAAAATGCTTTGCTCAGTAAAAGGCTAGTAAAAGGTGTTAGTACAGCAGGAACAGTTATTCTCAATCAAAAATAATAATAAAAAAGACTTATTTGAACACTTTGTTTTTTTTTTTTTGATGAATAGACCATCTTTTCGAAGTGTTACTGACGGAGAATAACTCCGTCTCCACCTTATAAGCCCCATACTAACCAAGACATATTAAGATCACAATTCATATACAACAATTAACTTGCTAACTACGAATGAACAGCAATTAGGCATTTATATCGGAGAAAGTCTTAGTTAATGGTCTATTATGGATAGAATAAGGTAATGTAGAATAAGTTATTTTTAAGTGATTTGTACAAATGACTAGCATGTTACTAATGTTATAAGATGCTAGTTAATTGGTGGTGAATATATATACGTTATCAATA
Source organism: Tenualosa thibaudeaui (assembly GCA_027481765.1). NCBI lineage: Eukaryota > Metazoa > Chordata > Actinopteri > Clupeiformes > Clupeidae > Tenualosa > Tenualosa thibaudeaui. Next base: position 1,209,908 of record JAIFZK010000056.1, on the reverse strand, counting down.
TGTTATCAAAATCTGCTGTAGAATTTCATAGCTCTGCTCATTGTAAGTCCATTAAAAAGTCTTGGCATGATAAATGTCTAATCCTGCATGGCCCAATGTTGATTGATTGGTGAATGAATGATTGATTGATCGATTCATTAAGCTGATTTATTAAAAAACATTCTTCCAGCTTGATCTTCCCCCGTCTGGGTGCAGACAGTCAGTTTAGTGACTTCTTGGACGGGCTGGGTCCAGCACAGCTTGTTGGTCGACAGACTCTGGCCACACCTGCAATAGGTGAGTTTGACCTTGAGCTTCAGGTTCAACCACCTTCTTTTCCCTTCCTCTTCCATCATCTGTTTTAGTCCTAATATGCTCTCTGGACTTGGCTTGTGTGTGCTGAGCAGGAGACATCCAGATCGGCATGACGGACAAGAAGGGTCAGCTGGAGGTGGAGGTGATCCGGGCCCGTGGCCTCATACAGAAGCCAGGATCCAAATCTCTACCTGGTGTGCTTCATACACTCTCATTCCTCATCCTTTGCAAAGTTTACCTGTCTGTGTACACAAATGACAAAAATACTGTTTTGGTTCTAAATGAATGGGCACAATGTGTAATGTTTTGCCATTTACTATTATATTTATTACTATTATGATTATTACAATGGTGCTTATTATTATTATTATTATTATTATTATTATTATTATTGTAGTAGTAGTTGTAGTATGAAGAAAAGTATCACATATGATCTGAACATGAATATAAATAAGGAAAATCCAAACCTATTCTCCACTACCTCCAGCTCCCTACGTGAAGGTCTACCTTCTGGACAATGGAGCCTACGTAGCCAAAAAGAAAACCAAGATTGCCCGCAAAACGCTCGACCCACTTTACCAGCAAGCGCTGCTATTCGAGGAAAGCCCAAAGGGTAAAGTATTACAAGTGAGTCAGAATAGTCCATTCTTTTTTTTTCAACTCTGTGAAAACAGTTTTTAGTCACCAAAATATACCACTTATGTGATGTGACAGGACAAATAAGTAATGGTTTAGACATCACTGGTCCAAGTATTTTTGACACATGACAATCAACAATCTCTAGATGTGGAAATATTATTTGTTTCTAAAAATGTGTATCCTACGGTACCTAAGCTTGGCTGTTTGTTTATGTGCTTACCCTAGGTCATAGTCTGGGGAGACTATGGGCGTATGGACCACAAATCCTTCATGGGCGTTGCACAAATCCTACTGGAGGAGCTTGACCTTTCTAGCACAGTCATTGGCTGGTACAAATTGTTCCCACCCTCCTCGCTGGTCGACCCCACACTGGCGTCTCTGACCCGCCGGGCATCCCAGTCATCTCTAGACAGCTCGTCTGCACCTGCAGGGGGGCGGTCATAGTGAATGATTATCCACCCCCACCCCCACCCCAGACACACATATACACACACATACAAACACATTCCCTCTTTTTCTCCTTTCTCCCAAACCTCACCATGCCAGAAGTGACCAGGAAGTGAATGCTGAAAGCAAGGACAACCAATCAAAGGCAGATGGAGAGAAAAGAATAAAAAAATGCGATGAAAAAAAAAAAAAACACAAGAAAAAAAACTTAAAATCTGACAATCACTCTTCTCCTGTTTGTTTTTGCAAATTTACTTTCTGTCTTTAGGTAACTTCTGATTGTCTTGCATTTTGTGTTTTTCTCTCTTTTTGGTTGTCATTCACTGTAAATTTCTTCTATTTTTTAAAATGAAAAAAAAAAAACAAAAAACAAATGTAATCATCAGTAGATTTGACATTTTCTTTTCTGTAGGGCATGGTCAGTATCACAAAGAACGCTGCTTTTACAAAGCGATGACGATGCGATGATCTTATCCTATACAGCACAGTTTGTGACAGGAAAGGATCAGTCCTTTACATTTTTTCAGTGAAACAACTACGAAATGTATGTCTAGTCTACACAAAGCATCAGAATGTATCAACCCAAACCAGAGATAACCCCACCAGTTTCTCATCCTTGTAATGATCCCTGCTGAAGCATACCACCTTCTTACCTTCTATACCCCCTGCCCCCAACACACACACACACATCCTTGTCCCCTTGTCTTGGGACCACCATCTTCAGACCTGTAGAAATGGGGTTCTCTTCTAACGTGGGTTGTCTGGAAATGCAGGGCCTTTCTTGGTGCCTATACCTCGAGGACCCGTAGTCCCAATCCTGACCCCTTTCTTTATTTTTTCTTTCTTTCATTCTTTCTTTCTTTCTGCCATCTTGAATTTCCTTTACCATTGACAACTGGCTTTGCATTTCTGTGATCTGTTTATCACATCTTAAATGTGTCATCAGTTTTATACAGCTACATACACTTTTTAATTTTTTTTTAATTTTTTACCGTCTGATGAATACCCATCAGATTGTAACTGACAAAAGAGGAAGACAAGTACAACAAAACATCCCAAAGACCAGGGTGTCTCATCTCCTTCAATCTATCTTGGTAGTAATAACAAGATACAAATTTCATGTTGTTCATTTAACCAAACTGAAGTGATTTTTTTTTTCATTTTAGTCAGAAATACAGTATTTGTCTGATATTTTTTTCCTCTTGAAATAATAATTAAAACAGATTGTCGGATATTGATACAGACATGTACAAGAAGACAAAACACTTAATATGATGTCTAATTTTACTATCTTTGTGTACTGTATAGCTATTTCCCCATTATGGGGGAATAGACATAAAAGTTTTAAATGATAAAATAACTCTAGGCCATTTAAAAGATTAAAAGGGTATTGAGGCAGAGGAAGTGTAAGTTCTTTTTTTAATCTTCCCTTGTTGTCAAGACACCTCGCCCCACCTTCTGTGCACATTTGTGGGGTTTCAGTCAAAACTTCCACTGACTTCGTTTACTATTTAAAAAGTAAGCACAACACAGCTTAATTTTGTACGGAAAAAAGTTTAGAATATAGGGGGGAAAAACACACTGAAAAAGAGACCAAAAAAACATGCTAATTTTAGCTCCTCTCTTTTGAGTTCAGCACACCTCATCTCCTAAATCTGTAACTCTCTCCTTTTTTGTCAAAAACAAGTCAAGTTGTGCTATTAGTTTTTCTTCTTGCATCTCTGTGAATGTTAATATGAACCAATCAAGGTTGATTGTTACAAACATGTGCACCAATTGCCATCGTTCGTCAGGCCACAGACTCCTCCCACCCACAAGGGAGGTGGAGCTGCATGACTCGGAACTCTTCCAAGCTGCATGCACACTTTTTTTGTAAACAAACGAAACAAACAAATTAAAAAAAGATTGAAATATGTGTTTGTTCCACATACCGTAGGCCAGCTTGTATGTTGCATGTACCTGTACAGTTTGCTTGTACCTGAATATAAAGAGTTAAAAAAATAACGTCAAGAAACCGAAGCCATTCACTGTCACGCATACACATACAGATCTGATGAGCTCAAAACCATGCCCTACATTCCCACGCTGAATGTCTCAGAAACTTCTTTTCTTGATTTCAAGCCGCTTTGATTGTCCAACTTGTTTTGTTTTTGTTATTTATTTATGAGCCCTGTGGAAAAGAAATATATTATGCTCTTTGGTAGAACGCAGCAAAATGTAAACCTCCCCCCACACACACCCTCCCACCAAACAGATGCTGTATGTTTGTGTACATCGTAATTTACCTCAAAGATGGGGGGGGGGTAAGAAGAGAGATTACTCTACCCTGGTTAATCAAAGCAGACCCAGTTATATGTGTAACTAGCAGATAACGATAGCCAATATATCACACATACGGTACTGTACATGTTACAATATAACTTAATATAGATGCACAGAGTACTCATTTATGCGTAAAAATGTTTAAAGAATATGAAGCAACCAGCTATTATCTGGTAATTGCTCATATTTGCATAAAGGGGCCAAGTCTGTTATCCAAGGACACACTTTCCAGTCCAGGTTGGACTGGCGGGTGAACCTGAGATCTGCCATAGAGGCAGGCAGACAGACCATTGGCCCAGTCCAGGTCATAGGAGACTGGAGGATCACATGGTTGTCCTGTTTAAATGAATTCAGAGGTGTCCTGGGGGACCTCTGCTTCACTTTGAACCCTGCCTCTCCCTGAATTACCTGTAAACATGTTTGATAATTAAGAGAAAAAAAGGAAAAAAAATTTTTTTTTGTTTTGTTTTGTTTTGTTTTTATGTCCAGTGAGTCTGAGTTTTTTGTTCTTTTCTCTTCTTTTCTTTTGTCAGTATTATTGGATAGGAATATTAATGATGATAAGTAAAACAAAAATAGATGATTGTTTACAATTATTGTGTTTCACTGAAATAAGAAAAGATAATTAGAAAAAAATATTCACTGCAACATTTTTGTTTGTATACAGATGTGGCTCAAAATGATGTGTATGTTTTATATTTAAAAAAGAGTTCATTTTTATTATTTACAAATAAAAAAGTGTGTGGAAGAAAACTGTAGTAACATTCTCATGTCCTCCCTCAGATTATTTGTAGTTTCTATCTAATGCACGTGGTATCCTCAATATGGGAAATTTTCAGTGCATTAAGCATTTAAATAGCAATTACCTCAAACACTGTGTCATTGGGGTACTTGCAAAATGGATGTATGTTGTTATCTTGTTCCCCTGTCTCTCTCTCTCTGTTTGCTTCTGTCTCTTTATCAATCCTCTGGACTTTTCTCCTCTGCTAGGCTGAGAAAGCAGAAGGCCTCCAAATGAACAACATCTGCTGGCAATCTATTGTCCTTTGACCCCCTGACCCGTCAACCCTACCATGTGATCCATGTATGGAACACAAACTCTGGAGGAAGTGAGGGGCACTGCTTAAGGTCACTGTGCTCTATACTCTACACAGGAAGTGTCTGTCAGTTGTCCAAGAATCAGTAATCTGCTTTCATACACAATAAATACAGTAAATGCATTTGTTAGAGAGAGGGCATTAAAGGGTGTCTTAATTCAGCACTTCTGGGGTGTCCCTACAAAACCACTTGTGTACTCTTGTAAACAGGTAGCAGCAAGACAGCTGAGCCAGATAAATGACATGATATATGATGACATGATATATGATGACATGATATATGACATGATACATACATGAAATTATTTGCAGTGGACTATCATATCTGAGACCATGGCCAAGTCAATGTGATGAATGTTCATTACAACAGTGACCACTAGAGGGCACAGTTTTGCAAGTATGACTATGATGAGCTTGAAGAACAGGTTGTAGTCTCCTTTATAGCTGGGTGTGAGGGTCAAAGGTCCAGGGATGTTCACTCAATAGGTTAATTATGAATAGGTTAGCAACACCACTGTTATTAATCTCAGGCTTTGACTTGACCTCAACACAACTCAACCATGAAGGTACTACCCACACACACACACAATGTTTGTGTTTATGTTCTTAGTATGATGGTATGATATATATATATATATATATATATATATACCAAGAACAGTGTGTCATATATCATATGACAGACTGCATATCTATCATATGACAAAGTGCTTCTACATAATACTGCAATTTGTATTCTCTTCTATTCAGAAATCGGCGAATACTTAGCGATTTATAGATCAAAGTGAGTGAGTGATGCTGCAGAATGATGGTCGATCTACCTGTCAGTGCAGGAACACCAATTCCATTAACAGCCATTTTGGGTAATTTGTCTGATCAGGACCGTGACTCTTGCATTCGGGACAACAGACGGGAACTCTTTGTTTGTCTCTGACCGATTTGTTGCTATTCTTAGCATCTGATGAAGAACTACAGAATGAACTGTAATTTGGCTGCAGTGGTGTCAGTTAGCTGACTAATTAAGATATCCCGCTTATGGCAGAATGAGCGTGGAATAGCGGGGATTTTTTTCATGACCATGCCCCTTACAGATCGCTTGCTTTTGCAGCCTATTCACGCAGAAACGAAATTTAATGGCCTAATCTCAGTCTTATTGGCTCATAATGGTATCTGCATTACCTTGGTAGGCCTGCAATGTGACTCAGCGCGCCGAGAGTGTCCAAATTCAGAACTTAATAACAAAAGTCAGTTACCCTGCATTAGTTGAAGTATGAAGTAGCCAAGACTAGACTAAAGTCACTTATCAGTATCTTGGGCAGCTCATTTTCACATGTCACAGATAAACAAATTAGTCTATTATAATTTGCCTATCAATTTGTTAAATAAAACGAACCAGTGAACTGGGGGAACAAATGTTGTAAACATGGGCTAAAATTAGGATGAATGAGTCGGTACAGTTGACAATGATTCATTAATTGCTTGTTGTAGCTTAATGTAGGCTGGCTTTGTAATGTACACTGCACGCTCACAATAAACGGCATTGTTTATGTTTTCACCAGTGAGTACAGTCACAAGTTAGTCAACTGACAGTTGAGCTGAGGAAGGTTTGCAGTGGGAAACCCATGTAAGTAGGATGTGCTGTGAAGGCGATTCATGATTCACATGATTAACAACGGGACGAAACTACCTTACTCTGATTGACCGAAAGTAAATGATTTTATGGCACAATAATAACAACAACAATAATAATAACAATACAAATTAATAATACAAATATTTGCATGTGGCGCGTGAAATAATAATCTGACCCCAAACTCCACAGACCCCGCTTGTTTGACACACAGCACAAATATCTCAGAGTATCTGCACAATTTCAACGGTAACAGACGCGAACGTAGGCTAATCTGTTGCTTACTAATACAAGGCTATGCAGCAAACGGCATCGTAGTAAAAAAAAAAAAAAAAACTTTAGTGTTCATATGGCAAAGCCGCATGTCCCCGCTTTGTAGAATGTCATTGCGCCCATGTTGTATTGAACCATGCCATAAAATGTTGGTGCGCTTGGTAGGGGATGAACGCCTGAGCACCTCTGTATGAATAAATAAATAGATAGTGACCATCTGCATGGAAATCTACAATCGCCCGCTCAACTCTTCAGCCTACTTCCTGTGAGCGCGCGTTTTGCAACCTGACTGAGCACGAGAGCGTTCTTGGTTCAAGCGAGACTAACCAGCGGTCTTCGTTTATCATCCTTTAGAGTCGTGAACAAAGTTAGGTTTCGATCTGATCTCCTGTAATGTTTCTACACAGCATTTTAGACTTTTTCGTCGCAGTGTCTTCAACTAAACTAAGAACAGGAACAAAAAAATAGATGCGGGGATAGTGGCGAGATATACAGTGAAAAGCGCGTGGAGCCTACACTGTCGCGACTGTGTTTGGACTAAATCGTGTTATTAACCCATGTGTGCTCTTGCGAAAGGCAGATGACTTGACAATTGCGATTTATATTTGTGGCTCATTTCGTTTTAGTTCACGTCGTCGCCGCAAGTGACACACGCATGACCCAGGCGCTCTCAGCTTTCCTCCAACCGGCGCCGGTGATGCCATGCCCCGCAACCACAGCGGAGATGAAGGCGGCCCAGGGCTCTGGATGAAAACCTCACCCAAGGGGAACCTCAGCGAGGGCTACAGTTTGAAAGATGTGGAGTCCGGTAGAAGGATTATGAACCACACGTCGAGATCTGGGGACGGCTTGCTGTCAGCGTCTGCTGGCTCTGGCGCAGGTGCGAGCGGTGCGGAGAGCCATCGGGGAAAGCAAGGTGCCCGGCTCAGCCTACTCGGGAAGCCGCTGGTGTACAGTGCGCAGAGCGGCAGGAGGAATGTGCGCTATCGGCGGCTTCAGAATTACCTGTACAACGTCCTGGAGAGACCTCGCGGCTGGGCTTTCGTGTACCACGCCTTTGTGTAAGTGCATGATTTTCCAGTCAAATTCATTATGGCTACCATCGCTACGCACATTTGAGCTCAGAGCTGGACCGTCCATTCCACCTGTTGCTGCGTATTGTTGCCTCAGGTAATAGACTGCATTGTTTGTTCGCAACTTAGGAAAGTAACCAAACCTTTTGGTTCGTGTATTGGGTATTGTTTTGAAGTATCTGTCATTTTATGTCGTACTGGAAGCCTATCAAACAATGAGTTATTTTAAAAGTCGTTCAGTGAGTAGGCGTTGGTTACGACACTTGGTGAACACAGCACTCTGCGCCGAAGTGTCCCCTCAGTCCACCTCTCATCCTCTCTCTATCTCTTTGTATTATTGTACCTGTCTGCCCCCTGACTACAGTAATGTCCCGCTACCTATTTTATAATAGACGAGTCATCTGAAGTTGTGCGGAAAAAACATGAAGTTAGTGATCTAATGTAGTCTGACTACTCAAGGACAGTTGCGTCCATAAACGAATCTACAAATTACTTGACCGGCCGCAATAAAAAAAATTAATTTGGATATCATTTGGTAGGTAGATTACCCGTCGGACTCGGATTCCACGGTTTCATTGTGGAGTGTGGAGTGGATAGTGGGTAGTGAATACACTTTTTTTAGAGTCTGAAAAAGACTCTAAGGTCTTGGCAAATGGATTGTGGTGTCCTGTAGATCTTGTGCAAAAACACACATACACCCCAATGCACACATACAGAGAGAGACATTCTTGGTTTGTTGAAATGTAGTTGACAACATGAAGATGGCTCTTTGTTCAAATATTGTGCTTAGCATGCAGCTATGCAGAGACAAATACACCTGTCTCAAAATAGAAGCCGTTTTAGTTGCATCAGCTGTAGTCGCTACCAGCCAGATGTGTTCGCAGATTCCTGTAGTCCTTGTCAGGACCTTGTAATTGGTATTTTGAGTTAGCATTGTTGGATAGTTACCTCATATTTCTGAGAACTGACTAAGGTGTGCTTAGTTTTGACATGACAATTGGTGTCTACCTTGCTCACCATGCTACTGAGACTTAATATAATGTGTTTGTGTGCATGTATGACTGCTAGAGTATGTGAAATAGTGGCTGTAGAAGTTAGTGTTTAAAATAATCACTTACTCACTTCCTTACTGTGGAGAAGGTTGTCCCACAAAGGTCAACACAGTCAACACAGTCTTTGGATCTAAATAGATTGTAAAATACCTGCTATCCTAAGTAAACAGCTTAGATCTACATTGTTTGTCTCAATTTTGCTTTCAGAAAGTCATTGACCACGGAATCCATGACAGCATTGATAACAGGAATTGATACTGTGGGAGGCATTCCTATAGCAAACGATTCTCGAATCTTTTCGATTTCCCCTTTCCCAATTCCCACCCTTACAGAAGACACAAAATCTTCTTTTGTTTGTGCACATGGTCAGAATTGCACTGTGACAGGACTAGAGCGTTGCTTTGAACACAAGCCCCCTCGCCCCCATGTTGTATACTTATTTCCTCCTTCCACTACTTCCTGTGTGGTTTTCAGTCAGTTGGGCACCGATGTCTGAAACAAGCTTCTATGTGCGTGAGAGGGCGCTTCAAGAGAGGCCACTCTACCCCCCCCCCCCTCCTCCCCCACTACCACCACACACACATGGATGCCCACACTCACTCACCTACACACACACACACACTTCTCTCTCATACTCTTTCACTCAGTTCTTTCAGTTTCCTTTAACTGTAACTGGTGTCCGATGTATCTCTCCCTCCTTCTCTCACTCTCTCTCTCCCTCTAATCTATTTCTCCCTGTCTCTCTCACTCTCTCCCTCAGACACTCTGTCTCAATTGAGTTTAGGCTAAATTGAATTCATCTCATCTTACTTTATTGGAATGACAAGTATGCACAATCATAGCTCAAGCTATTAGACTGTACAATACAAATGCCTTTCATGCAAAGTGATAAACAGCATTTCTCCTTTTCTTTTGCTTATATATATATATATATATATATATATATATATATATGTGTGTGTGTGTGTATATGTATGTGTATATGTATATTTATATGTATATATATATATGTATATAGAGAGGTAGATAGATAGATAGACTGTGTGCATGTGAGAGATAGAGATTTAAGCCTTTCATCTCTACAATGCTGTCTCAGTCTTCACTCTCTTGAGATGACTGTTACCTGTTGTGGGCAGCTAATGTGTGAACGTTGTGACAGGTTTACCCTCTCTCTTTCTCTCACTCTCTCACTCTCTTTCTCTTTCTCGCCCATGTGCTTATTGTTACAGGGGAACCCCTGCCCCCAGCAGACATTTTTCAGCACTGATGAGTTATATCTGGTCTGCTGATGGCTTCTTGAGTCAGTTTGTCCAGGAGGTGTTGCGTTACAATGGCGACTCTGTGCTTCCAGGGCGCCAACTCCTACTGGGCACACTCGATCACGTCATGCCACTTACCGCACAGCACCAACCAGGCTGTCCCTCCTCCGGGCGAGAGTGAGAAACTGAGTCATTCACCAAGTTCTGATATTACTTTATTTTGTTAACCTAGACATTGTAAGGCTCGCATAGTCTTTGCGTAGGTAGGCTCAAGGGGCAGAAGTTTGTAACAGACAGTTTGTCGTTGGCAGAAGGTAATGTCCGGATCATTACCATTTTCGTTTGTTTGTCCACAAATCTTAAATCCCAAATCCCAAACTGTCCTGGTGGACTGTGGTGTATTTTTTCCATCATTCAGACACAGACACACACACACACACACACACACACACACACACACACACACACATATGCAGTGTTCATGGGGTCAGTGGACCGCTTAGGATCGGTTACTGTGACGACCCCTGTGACAGTCCTCCTGGCGTCCTCCATCGACCTCCCCTGTCTTTGCCATGACTACTGCCCCTGCCACTTGAGTCGGCCAACATCATCAAGTCAAGACACATTTGTGTCGTGGAGACGAGCCAAGTGCCAAATTGGACTGACATAGATCGGAGCTGTCAGACTAAGACGTCCCATGACAGAAACAGCTGTGCCAGTCCCAAGTGTGTTTGTGTGTGTGTGTGTGTGTCTGTGTGTTACAAGGTGTGTGTTTCAGTCAGCAGGGCTCACAAGTAGTGAGTGAATGAATATATATATCTTTCATACTATCTTTTTTACTATTTCTGTTCTGTATGTATGTCTGCTGTCTTTTAATAGTGTGGGGGAGAGAGAGAGAGAGGGAGAGAGAGAGTCAGAGAGAGAGAGAAAGAGAGAGAGAGAGAGCTGTTACTTAGTATATAGATATTATCTGACTTTCTCTTGGTATGAGTTTGGCACCGTGCGTGTGCACAAGCGCATGTGAACTGTTTTATAGCATGTACAGTAGATAGTATCTTACTTTCTCACTCTATTTCTCAGAAGAGGTTCTGCATTTCATTGTGGTCTGTGTCTTTCTCTTTCTCTCTCTCTTACCCTTCCTCTCTTGCTGTTTTTGTGTTTGTGTGTATATGTGTGTGTGTAGCCTACATGATGCATATAATGTATGGATGTCTGGCACACATGCTCCGAAACATGCATTCTGTAGCACAGAAGAGTGCTAATAGCTCTTTTCTCGTGGATCCACTTCTCTCCTGTTTCAGTACGAAGAGGAGGAAGTTAGCAGTGGAGTTTGGTTTGTTTCTTCCAAAAAAAGCTGACCTTGATGGTGCAAGAGACCACAGGCTTGAAAGCTTTTAAAGAGATCACAGGCAGACCTCTGGCAAAACTAGAGAGCAGAGCACAAAGTACAGAACTGTCTCACTCATGTAATGTTGTCAGAGAAAATGAACAGTCAGGTATTAGTCAGTACAGAAAGATAGATAGATAGATAGATAGATAGATAGATAGATAACATACATGAAATGCAACTTAATCAAAACTAAAATTTAAGTTCACTAAACTGACCCAATTCAGTTCGCTAAAATGACCCAATTATTCATGATTCTATTGTATATGGGGAGAATACACCTGTGTACATTTTCTAGAATATTCCAAACAGTGAACCACACAGTCTTCACCACTGCCCTTTTTCCCCTTTTTTAACCCCTTAAAGCAATGAACAATGGCATGGAATAACATGACGATTTCTGCTGCTAAAGGGCCTTTCAAAAGTGCCTCTGAGATTGAAATTGTTAGCCACAAACTTCTTTTGTAGCCACAAAGAAGTGCTCTGTGCTCCTTCAGATGGCTGCCTCATCTAGAGTGGTCTTTTACAAAGTTACTAAACTCATCCATTAGTACTCTGTCCTCTGACCTTTCAAAATGGATGCGCATATCCAAACGTGGGTGCACTGGATTCAGTTTTTTTTTTTTTAATGCTGACTGTGTTTACTTATAGGTCAGTAGTAGTTTTTGAATTGCATTGCGACTTGAAATCTCAGCACAAAAACGCTTCAGCACTGCTCAGCACACAGTTTGCACGCATTCGAACAAAAGAAGTCACATCCCTCCAGACTGTAAAGCTTGTCCTGCTTTGATCACCATCGCAATAATGTGAGTGAGACACAGTGAGCAAAAACGGAAATCGTTCTGTAACTGTTTGAGAGACGGTTTCACATAACTCGCTCAGCAACATTTCCACCAAGACTGCACAGTCATGTTGGCTTTTCAGCTCAGGCAAGCTCATGCTGTGGTGGAATGACCCTAAAGATAGATCACGATTTACCCTAAGTATGAAATGAATAATGATGCTTAACTATAATGAACTGCTGCTTTTCTTTACTCATTTCCTGTTGTCTTCTGAGTAGGGAAGTACCACAAAAAATGTGTTTCTTGGAATCCTTACCCTGTTGCTGAGTTCTTGTTGGGCTTTTTGACACTCGTTTCTTCCTCTGCATGATGAAACATTTAACTGGGCAAGAGGCCTGGTAGATGAAGGATCTGTGGTCACCTAGAACAAGCGTTCAGTGCTTGCGTGCCGCGTGTTTGTTGTCTAGCTGTTTGGAGATGGTGCCTTTGTTTGTTTGCTGCCTATTCTCATGGCTTAATTACGACTACAGACGGATGTGAGGCAGCAGATGATCACCCTAGGGACTGACTGAGCAAGTGAGGGAGGGAGGGAGGGTGGGGAGGGATAAGTGTGGACAGAGGCTACTTGACTAATTTTGTGGAGATTAGTTTTTTCACTGTGCAGAAAGTGAGGAGCTTTCACTGCTTCGGCTGCTCCCATCCACGGCGTTCGCTCAAGCTCCTGCGGCTCGGACGGACTGGGTGTAAGCGCGCAGCATCAGAGATGGCTGGAAACGCAGTTATGGATAATATCGCCCTCGCCACAACCACTGCATGCCACTGCCACCACCTCCGCTGTCGCCATCACTCTCACCACTGACCCTTGTTACTTCGCCTTCACACAAAACCGCAGTCTTTCTCCACAGCAACACACTTAACTTAACCTCCCCCACACCCACCTCTCCACAGATGAGCATTGCGTGAAAAAATAACCTTTGTCAGAGTTTCCTCAAACTGGACCATCTACTCCAATTAGACCTTGTCATTCCCTATGAGGCCTATTACAAAACAAACCAGTAAATTTCGGGAGGTTGCACTCCAGGCCTTTTTGTGTGTTGAGGCAGTTTTTGAAGCTTTTGGTGTGTGTGTGTGAGAGAGAGTGTGTGTGTGTGTGTGTGTGTGTGCGTGTGCGTGTGCTTGTGCATATATGTGTGTTGTACTTTCCTCAGTGTGATCTTGAAGAGAAGTGCACTCCCCGTCTGACAGGTTTTTAGGACCTCTCCTCTCCTCTGTGTACAGTCTGTTCAGAGTTCAGGCTCCCCCATCCTATCCAAAAACAACCACCTCTAAAAACATCCACCCACTCACACCCCCTTCACCACCTTCAGAAGGATGGAGCTACTGCAGAAAGGCCAGTGCATCTCTCTCAAGCATGCACACACACACACACACACACACACACACACACACACTCTCAGTCTCTCTCCATCTCTATCCCCTCCTCTTTCTCTCTCTCTCTCTTTCACAAACACATGCACACACACACACACACACACACACACACACACACACACACACACACAGACACACACACACACACACACGCACGCACACTCTCTCGGTCTCTCTCCATCTCTATCCTCTCCTCTTTCTCTCTTTCTCTCTCTCTTTCACAAACGCGCGCACACACACACACACACGCACGCACACACAAACACAGTCTCTTATGCATAAAAACTACACAAAACCACGCAGAAACTCACTTCCTCTCAGGCTGAAGTCAGTGAAACCTAAAGACAGCTAAGAGTGAATCTACCTCACTGTTCAGGTACAAGTATTTATAACGTGGGACAAAATGGCTGCTCCTGTGCATCTCAACAGCGCCTTTGTGTGGGACTCTGGAGAGCTTCCAGCTGCTCAGGTCATGAGTGTGTGTGTGTGTGTGTGTGTGTGTGTGTGTGTGTGTGTGTGTGCTTGCGTTTCAAAGGGGGTCGGTGTCCTGAATTGGCTGAGTCACAAGTTTTCTGGGCCGATGGAGGGGCACAGACCTCTCTGGCTTGCAGGATGGCAAGGGGCTCTCATATCTGGTTTGTGTATTTGTTGATTTTAATTCTGCACTGAAAAATGCACTGGTCGCTCTCACAGGCCTCAGAGATTAGGGTCAGAGGGCGAGCCAATTTTTATAACCATGAGAGAGGTCTGAGAGAGATGCCCGCCCTTAAGTGCAGGTCAACCTGTTTCTCCCCCCCTCCCTTCCCTCTCTCCCTCTCTCTCTCTCTTTCTCTCTGTTTTTAAAAAATTAATTTCCTACTCTTTCTGTTTTTCCCAGAACTCAGCATCAGTCCTCCTTTCACCTCTCTCACTCCCTCTTTTTACTCGCTCTCTCTCATCTTCTCTGTCTCTCTCTATCTCTATCCCTCTTCTCTGCCCTCCCGGCCCCCATCTCTCTCTCTCTCTCTGCCTGTTCTTTCATTTCAGGCAGCTCTAGTGAGAAAATGCAGGCCTCACCCCGTGCCTGATAATCTCACATAAGTGCTGGCCAACCCAAACTCTGCCCTATATTTGCTCTCGCAAAAATTGTGGAAAGTTTTGCTGGAAATTCCTGTCTGCTTCTTCACCCATGTAGCAGTGGCAGTGGTCTCAGCTGGGACGTGAGGAGAGGAGAGAGAGGAGA
>JAIFZK010000056.1:1190000-1192500 GCA_027481765.1 Tenualosa thibaudeaui | reverse complement strand
TGTGTGTGTGTGTGTGTGTGTGTGTGTGTGTGTGTGTGTGTGTGTGTTTTACATATTATAGTCTGCTTTGATGTTATAAATCACATTGTATTCATTCCATGTAATGACAGGTCCCAAATATAGTACTTCAATACTGCACATGGTGTGGATTTATATTCTCTCTTACAGATTTTCGACATTGGTGTGTGTTTCTTGGCAATTCATGGCAAATGTAGCCTCATGAGGACGATTTTCAACTCACTGACTAGCCCAGATAATTTGGGCTGTGTGTATGTGTGTGAATGCGAGAGAATGAGAGAGAGAGAGAGAGAGAGTGGGAGAGAGAGCGAAAGACATTGTGTGTGTGAGAGAGAGACAGAGCGAAAGTATGTATTTGTCACTGTGTGTGTGTGTGTGTGCGTGTGTGTGTGTGTGTGTGTTTGTTCTACTTGATGCACCTGTAGTTCCTAGTTCCTTGTTTCATTACCTCTGCACAGCCTCCTTCCATTAACGTTTTATTGTCTCTCTCTCTCTCTCTCTCACACACACACACACACACTCTCCCTCCTACTCAACCCCTTCCTGTTCCTACAGGGTTGTTACTTTAGCAGGCAGTTGGGGGGGTGGGGGTGGGGGGGGGGGGGGGTCAGCGGGCATAGCCTGTCTTGCCTGCAGTGGTCTGATCTGCCTTGCCTTGCCTCATTGCTGTGTGTGTGTCTGAGAGAGAGAGAGAGAGGGGGTAGTGGGTGGGCAAATGATGGTAGTGGGTGGTAGTAAGCGGTTGGGGGGAGGGCAGTCAGGGCACATTAGACTCAGCGGGCATCAGACAGGCCGGGGTGGCCGTTGTCGTCAGAAGGGCCGTGAGCACCAGGAGTGAAGTGGGTAAAGGGTCTTCTCCCCACTGCCTACCGCTGTCCACTGATGCCTCTCTGTACACACACATACACACACACACACACACACACACAGACACATACAGACAAAATCACACACATACATACACACGCACACAGACACATACAAAGAGACACTCTCTCTCACATATACAGACACACACATGCACACAAAAAATCTCTCTCTCTCTCTCTCTCTCTCTCTCAGACACACACACACACACACACACACACACACACACACTCACTCATGTAAAGTGAAAGATCTGGGTTGGCACTGAGGCCACTGCTGATGGCCCTCCTAGGTTGATGCCCTCGCTGTGGGAAAACGCTGATGGGTGGACTTGATTAGGTTATGCTGTGTGTGTGGGTGAAACACTGCAGACTCGGATATGAGAATGCCTGTGTGTGTGTGTGTGTGTGTGTTGTTCTATATTGCAAAGTGGTCTGTGGAACTGCTGTTATTAGTCTTTTTCTTGTCTATTATTCTTTTTTCATCAGCTGTTTTGTCTTTCCTGAAATTAAATGAAATTGAACCTTAATGTTTTTGTGTTTTAGCAATTTAGAAGTGACAAAAACAATAAACAAGAATGAATAAACAAAAAGACTGTGAGACTGTGAGGGGTGAGCTGTGAACGGCGCAGCGTCATTAAACAGACCAATCCGCTATAGAGAGACTGCAGGCGCACTGTCTGGAGAGGCAGATCAAGAGTTGTAGGTGAACCCTTAGCAGTGTGACAGTTTTAGTGGCTCAGCAGCAATTTGCTGGGGCTTGACTGGAGCAGCATCGAATGACTTAGAGTAGGCAGGTACCATCCATCCTGACCAGATGCTGGAAAATGCCTGTGCAATAGTTCACAGCTTGGCAAATCCATGCCTGTGCGACAGTTCACAGCTTGGCAAATCCATGCCTGTGCGACAGTTCACAGCTTGGCAAATCCATGCCTGTGCGACAGTTCACAGCTTGGCAAATCCATGCCTGTGCGATAGTTCACAGCTTGGCAAATCCATGCCTGTGCGACAGTTCACAGCTTGGCAAATCCATGCCTGTGCGATAGTTCACAGCTTGGCAAATCCATGCCTGTGCGACAGTTCACAGCTTGGCAAATCCATGCCTGTGCGATAGTTCACAGCTTGGCAAATCCATGCCTGTGCGACAGTTCACAGCTTAGCAAATTCATGCCTGTGCGACAGTTCACAGCTTAGCAAATCCATGCCTGTGCGACAGTTCACAGCTTGGCAAATCCATGTCTGTGCGATAGTTCACAGCTTGGCAAATCCATGGTGTCATAGGAAAAATACAAGATGAGCAGCTTAGCTTAACGGAGTCTTAAGGACACATAGCATAGCTTAAAATACAAGCCCTATAAGGACATACAAAATTGCACCAAAAAATGTAACAAACATTCAAAACATGCAACTAAAACATAACGCCAGACGAATCTGCGATAGATGCCACCACCCCTGTTACTGCCTCCATTTACAGTGTATTTCTTAGTATTCACAAAATAATCAACTGTAGTAGTTTAATTCAGTGCTTTTTGAATCAGGCAAGAGAGTTTTGTTCATAATGAATAATGCAGTAATTACTTATTAATTACTGTTAAATAAGCTATAAATCAACAGAC
>JAIFZK010000056.1:1172500-1182500 GCA_027481765.1 Tenualosa thibaudeaui | reverse complement strand
AGGGGAAAACTGGGACAAATGAAACGGGGGACAAACGAACCATTGAGATTTTGCGAAGTACAATTTAGTTAACAACAAGCATGTTTTGGTCAACTCATAGTACATTATAGTCTCCATATATCCTGCCAAATATCTTCTGGTTAAGTCTTTTATTCGTGGAGCTGCAGGGGATAACCAATTTTTTAAGGTTCGAATTAACTTTGATTTAGCGGTTGAATTTTTAAAATACTAACGGCTGTTTTTCACTGAATGCAACACTATTACTTTATGCTTATTCAGTAGCCCAGTTCATGCTTTTCCATATCCCAAACTTCATGCAGCTTGCTTCAATGAAATGCAAACCAGGCTATAAGGACAAATCCCTATGGAGGGACAATTGAAAAAGCTGATAAGATCTATGTTTTTACAATATTTTGTTCCCGTGTAACCTGGGAAATTCATTTTATAAAGATGGAAATGTATCTGGCTCTGTTTGCTGGGGGGTTGACTTTTGCTATGGAAGCCTATGGAGAATAGAATAGTCATTCTACATGTGCACCACAATGTGTTGAAATTGCTGCTTAGGCTACAATACAAAATGTTCCACGGGACTAAAAAGAAATGGCTTTTGTTTGAAGGTTTCAATGACCTACTGTCCTTTGTTTACCCTTGGTCAGCTACCTGAAAAAAGGTGAGTAACACTTGAAGGAGATCGGTTATCTCCTAATAATGCATCCCTTGTTTCTTAAGTTACCCATTCAAATGTAAGTGGAGAGCAGAGCAGGGATTCTGAGCATTGTTTACACTGATAAATGTTTTATAGGACAAATGTGGGCAGGTTGGTTTGAGGTTGCTTCAGAAACACCTACACAGGTTAAGGGCTGGTGCACATTGATGACATCACAAAGCCACAAACATCAGGTCTGTAGTTGGTGGCTGTCCTGAAGAGAGGTTTAGAAGAGAGGAAAGGTGTGATGCATCACGATGCCACAAACATCAGGTCTGGAGTTGGTGGTTTGGAAGAGAGGAAAGGTGTGATGCAAGTGAACACCCACGCTGTGCACTAAACACATACACACACAGTTCACATTCACTGTCTGATCTGATTCTACCTCATTCTTTCCCTCTCTCTCTTTCTCTCTGTCTCTTTTGCTTTATCTCTTTTTTTTCTTTCTATCTCTCAACCTCTCTAACTAGCTTTATTCAAATCCACATTCATCCCTGTCTCAGGGCAATTTCATATTTCTTTTTCTTCATGCAAAAACATATCGCACACAAAATCACATACAAATACACACACACATACACACACTCAGTCCTACCAATGTGTACAAAAAGCACAGACATAAAGATACACACACACACACACACCCACCCACACACACATCTCTCTCTCTCTCTGTCTGAGTGGTAAGTGGGGATGTGTGCCTCCTGCAGCTGAGGTTCCAGTGTGACTCACTGCTAAAGTGGCTATTGAGCCCCAACAGTCTCCCATCGTCCGCCTCCACTCACGCATTCGTGCCCACGGCCCACAGCCCCCATCCCCCCCCCCCTCCACCCCCACCCCCTTCCACCACCACCAAGCCAGACTCACCTCTCTCTCATGGGCAAACTGATTTACATAGAGAAAAAGGATCTATCTACACACTAGCATACATGTGTGTAGATAGATACATACATATATAGAGAGAGAAAGAGCGAGGGAGGAAAGAGAATCCATTCTGTCTTTCTCTGTTGTTAATCATAGCAATGCCAATCTTTCTCTCTTCTTAATAATGTATTTACTAATTCTGGGCTAGATGCGTAACAGTGAAGGTCATTCAACACTTACTCATAACACATACACATAAACACACACACACACACACAATCTATATTTATCTTTATACATAGTTGTTTGTATCAACCAACAACCCAAACCTATATATATATATATATATATATGTGTGTGTGTGTGTGTGTGTGTGTGTGTGTGTTTGAGAGTGATTGGTGTGGGTTGGTGAGTGAGTGATATTCAAAGCTCGGTGCTTTGGTGTTTATGCAAATCCTGGTGTTTGGGGTTTGGCCCTCCAGAGGTGGGTTTTTTTTCAGTACGCAGTATGCAAGGTTGACGCATGCATACTGCATATAGTACACCCAGAAACAGGTCACAACCAATATTGTGGACCTACAAAAGCATGCTTGTGGATGGAAGCTCTTTGATCTTGCACATCTCTTTTGGTGGGACTTAGCACGTGGGAACCTAGCGTGTAGACTACATAAGGATTATACACATGTACTATGTAATACATATGCACAAATAGCATACGCACACGTGCAGACACACAGAGAAATGCACACATATTCAGTATGTTGTAAATATTGTGCGTTGTGTTGACATTTTCCTGGAAGCCAGAATGTGTTGCCAATAGGTGTGTTTTTTTCTGATGTGTAACACTGCATTGTTCCATGGGGCTCAGCCCTGCACTCACCTGGACTCAAGCCCACAACGTAAGGCTCCACGCTCTGGGAGTAGAATGTTCCAGAAGCAAGTGCGTGAAAACCTTGAAGACGCTAGATTTACTCACTCGCGCACCACTCTTGAAGGTGCTGGAAGGGAGATTTATTAGTGCACAGACGCTCCACAGCTAGGCTGTGGATTAGCTAGGCTAGCATTACTGGTGCATTTGTTTGAGGAAAGCCTTAAGCTAAATGCTTTATAGGGTTTGTTTTCCCACATTGCCACTTCCACCTCAACCCAGCTCCTCCAACCCAGCTTAGGCCTCTGAGGTGTCAAACACTCAGGTAGGAGGCAGCTAGCTTTAGACTATGAATATCACAGAACTGTTTCAGATGTCCCATTAGCTATGCATAAATTCAACACACACACACACACACACACACACACACACACACACACACATGCAAACAGGCAGACACACACAGACACAAATGAGCAGACACACACACATGCACACACACAGACAAGCACACACACACACACTCACACACACACACAGACACAAATGGGCAGACACACACATACACACACACACACACACACTTACCACATCATCCAATATCTGAAATTAGCCATGAAGGAACATTTCTAGCCTGCTAAGATCAGTTCGCTAAGAGGAAGAGAACATGACATTTCACCCACACATGTCTTCTGCCAAGCTTCTACCTATAGCCAAACAGAGAGAGAGGGACTGGGAAAGAAAGACAGACACACACACACACAGAAAGAGAGAGAGAGAGAGAGAGAGAGAGAGAGAGAGACAGACTCCTCAACAACATCCTGCCTGTGCGACACTCCAAATACTTTTCCTGTTCTTCACCTCCAACACCACCCAGTGGGTCTAAATGAGTCACACACACACAAACACACACAATATGAGGAGATTGCTCGATATGTTCCTGCCATCGTGTGGAAGTGACGCATTGTTTTAGGTAACAAGGATGAGTGTGTTACTTAAGACACAATGAGTTGAAGGGATTGTAGTCGCCCTACACAAAGATAGATTAACACACACAAACACAGTTAGACTTTGGGGACATCAAGATGACAGGAACGTTGAGGTGCTTCCTAAATGTCCTACAGGAAACAGGAGGGGGAAACACACAGACACACACATTCACACACACAGACAGCACACACACACACACAGAATGCACACACACTCACACACACAGAGAGACAGTCTTGTACATTACACACACACACACACACACACACACTGCCTGGACTGTGTCCAAGAGCACACCTGCCTCCTGTTGGCAGGAGGGGGGAAGCTCGGGTGGTAGCTGACGGAGAAGGCGATGGATTGTCCAGACAGACACAGTGGAAGGAAGAGCAGAACGGATGCAGAACACACAAATAGCTCATTGAGACTGAAGATGGTGATGATGATGATGATGATGATGATGATGATGATGATGAGGAGGATGGCAGTGACGATTGTGCTGACGAAAATGTTGGTTTGATGTGTGTGGCCCATCTGTGCCAAGTCTACATTTAGGTCTGGTGACAGGAAAGCATGTGTTTGTTTGACCCTCAGTGTGTGTATGTGTGTGTATGTGTGTGTGTGTATGTGCACGTTAGTGAATATAGCAATGTGCTGGGTACAGATGCCATGTGGTAAAGGCTTCCGCTAAAGAGTTTGTTTGATGCTCTCTATGTGCGTGTGTTTGTGTGTGTGTGTATATGTCTATGTGTGTGTGTGTGTATATGTGTGTGTGTAAGTAAGTAAGTGAGTGAATATAGCACTGTACTGTATGCAGATGCCATGTGGTAAAGGCTGCCTTTAATGTGTTTGTTTGACTCACAGTGTGTGTGTGTGTGTGTGTATGAGTGTGTGTGTGTGTGTAAGGTATTGAATATAACAGTGTACTCTCTCTAGATGCCATGTGGTAGGGCAAGAATTCCTCTAACATGTTCTTTGGAGCCCTTTGGTTGTGAGTGAAGAAAGAGAGAGAGAGAGAGGCAAATTCACAGAAAACAGAAGTTAGAGTGAGGGAGGGGTAGTAGTGGTGAGTGAGTGAGTCCCTGTGTTTGTGTGTGTGTGTGTGTGTGTGTGTGTGTGTGTGTGTGTGTGTGTATTTTAAGTGTGAACTACAGAGGGAAGGGGAAGGGAAGCCTTGAGCTCCTGCACATCTGTGTCCATCTCTCAGCCCCCCTGCTAGCCTATGCAAAAGGGTTGGAGAGGCTTTAGGAAGTACACCAGAGCACGCACACACACACACACACACACACACACACACACACACATACGCATGACCCATGCATAGGCAGTCTATGCCTCACGCTCAACAACACCTTACAAATACTGTCTTACACACACATGTGCGCACGCACGCACATACACACACAAACACATACACGCACATACACACACAAACACATACACGCACATACACACACACAGACTCTCGTTCTAATCCCTTGATTTTAAGAATCTGTGAGGGTGTTGTGTAAATACCCACTTACAGCATGCTAAGCAGATTGCTCATATTGACCTCTGCTTGAATTAACTCTCCATTTGAGGAATGCTGTGGGCATAATATTAATCCTTAAGGATGACTGACAGCACAGCAAAATGCTTTCAAGCACAACGAGTAGGATTATTTTGATGCCCCTGTGTGTGTGTTCGTATGTGTGTGTGAGAGAGAATGCCCCCCCATTCATTCTCTTTGGAGCACTGACAGATTTGTGAACTCCACCGTCTGTCAGGGGTGAAGTCGCTAGCTCAGGGTAGAGTCAGTGTGTGTGTGTGTGTGTGTGTGTGTGTGTGTGTGAGTCCGCAGCTGGAGAGAAAGTTCAAACTGCAGAGAATAAGACAAGCCTAGGCATTCTAAAAACAACAGAGAGCCAGCACGATCAAAGCCTCTGCAGTGGCATTTGAAGTGGGGGGGGATTATGTGCTACATATTTTATCACAGGTTGGAAGAAAGACACCCTGACTGGTGAGTGTAGGTGTCTGTATTTGCTTAAAGAAGCTATGTGTGAATAACTCCAGGTAAAAACATCCAAAAATGACCTAGAAACAGCAAGAGAATGAGAAGAAACAACCGTCTGTTTCTGTACTGACGTCGTCAAAATGTCAAAAACGTCCAAGCACCGTGTTGTCAGTTATCAACTGAAGTTAGCAGCTAATCAACTTCCACCCAACTGCCCTGTAAACCCTCGTTCTACCTTATTGCCTGTATTAAATGCACGGCAAGAAAATGCACACCTGCTTTAAAGACAACTTAAAAACACTGTTCAGTGTTCCTCAACAACTACACACAGCTGCTGTTCCATCCTGGACTAAGATTTCATCAGCATGACAACATGGCGGTTATATTTTGCATACACGTTCATTCATTGACCAGATACTGCAGTTCGATAGGAGACCATGTGACAATTATAGCCCCACAATGCATTTCATTCTCGCCTTTTCTCTAGCATAAAAAAAGTTTGCTGGAATAGCCATTGCGCTGGCACCATGCTCTTGTACACGTCATGGGAGACCAGGCGCATGCTTCACAAGCTCAGTAAATAAAGACCTAGCAGCCCCATTGATATTGAAGTCAGATGAAGTGGAATGGAGACTGATTTACTCAACAATGACTCTCTGGCTGTGCCGTCCAGCCAACTGCTGCAGCATCGGCAAGGTCAGCTTGACCCTGACGACACCGTCCCTGGTCTTTCAGACAGAGACACTAGACACTGTTCTCAGGTCAGAGTCTGACCGGTCCTCCAACTGACGTAAAACATGCTGATCAGTCGTGGCATATCATCATAATATGTCTGCTATGTGTTGTTATCACACACAAACACACACATACACACACACAGATACACACACACACACAAATCAGATGTTCAGGGGCAAAATTCAACTTTATTTATTACTTGTGTCCTTGTGTCTGAGAACACCTCATTCTCTAAAAGCCCAAACTAGCTCGTCCTATCACTGGATTGGCCTTGTAGTGTCTACATACCCCACTGTGGACCTTTCTACAGACACACAGACCAGGGACAAGGACACGGGAGGACATAACATATAAGATCAAGCACATGCTGTACATTTGCACAGTGGATGTTTCAGGCGGGATGGGATACATGGCAGTTGTGAAACACAGACGGTTCTCGAATCCTAGGGTGCTGTGACATTTGGGAGTGTGGGGGGGTGGGGGGGGGGTACATTGCAGGGCAGTCAGGTGACTGTGATGTCCAACTGGGGTGAGGAGGATGGCACGCCATGCATGGGGACCCTCTGTGCTTAGCAAGACGTTTGCAATCAGGGGCATGGAGCGGAGGAACCAGAGAGAATCCCCCTCTCTTCCTCCTCTTCTCTTCTCTTTCTCTCCATTTCTCTCAGTGGATCTAATACCTAGAGAACCATGTGTTTTTAGGAGTGATAGTTTAAAAAATTGGTTAAGTTGATGCATAATGTAAATAATCTTCTCTCTCTCTCTCTCTCTGTCTCTCTGTCTCAAAGAAGAATAATAAAAGAAGCTTTCTTGGCTAGACACTCACACACACACACAAACACACACACACACATACACTCGCAAACAGCGAGATTGCATGGAGACATTCATAACAGTCATATCTGCAGCCCCCCACAGCTCTCACACACACATACACACACACACACACTCACTCACACACACACATACACACACACACACACTCACTTACACACACATACACACACACACACACACTCACTCACACATACACACACACACACAAACACCTTTGCCCTCTCAGATGCAGAGGAGTACAGCAGAGAATGGAGTTTACCTTGCACGAACCCAAGCGACGGCAGCAGCAACAGCACTCCTTTAACACCTCCACCTTCATCACCCTCGTCTGCCTCATTTTCACTGTTCCCTTTGCTCCATTCCTCTCCTCCCCCGCTTTTCTCTGCACTCCTTTTATCCAGTCCTCCGCTTCCTTGTTTCATGCTGGTAGCACAGGCTGGGGGGGGGGGGGGGGGGTGTGAATAGAACATCTTCACTGTACACTTTCTTTCTTTCTTTCTTTCCTTCTTTCTGTGTGTGTGTGTGTGGAAGAGGAAGAGTGGGGAAGAAAGTTCTCTAGCTCTGGATCTTGGCATGACAGACACATAAACTAGCCTCGTTTAGAGGGGCGTTGTGTGTGTGTGTGTGTGTGTGTGTGTGTGTTATGGCTTGCATTGGTTTCTTCCAGGAAGCCATGAGCACATGACATTGTAGATGACAACATTTTTCACTTTGATGACCCATCTTGCGTGTTTGTTCCTCAAATGCCATATCTTTGTTAGTGACTATGAAATACTACAGTGTTTCAGGAATAGAGTATCTCCATGACGATGTTTTCGCTATTAGAGGGCTGTAGGAGTAGCCTCTCTACTGTGCGATGCATAGGTATTATGAAGAGACAAAGGCATTATGACAGCCATTATGACATTATGAAAGTCCCCGACATGTAGGCTGCTTAAGAGAGTGCAGGTGTCTGTGAGTTGAGTGTACTTGTGTCTGACTGTGCACAAGTGTGTATGCATATGTGTGTGTGTGTGTGTGTGTGTGTGAATGTTCCTATGCATAGGTGGACACATGTCTATATCTTCATCATGCCCAGTCCATCCTCACCTTGAGAAAGCCGTCATCAGTGAGTCACAGTTGCATTAGCGCTGATGGGAGCCTGGCGCGATCGCTGATCCGAGCAGTCAGGAGGCACCAGTGATGGAACGATCTCATCCCTCGTGCCCACTCACATGCTGTCCTATCAGTACCCACCTGCCATCCCTTTCTCTCTCGCTCTCTCTCCCCTTTCCTCTCTCCTTTGCTCCGTAATTTCTTCTTACTCATCTGCTCATCTAAAGTGTATCTCTCGCTCTCTCTCTCTTTCTCTTTGTCTTTCATTCTCTCTTACTCTCCTTCCTCTCTCTCCCTCTATCTGTCTCTCAATCTTTCTCTCTTCCTAACCCAGGGGCCATTCGAGACCCATTCTTTCTTGCTCCTTTTCTGTTGCCTGCTGGGTACTGGAACACTCACTCAACCAGGCGAGTGGAGGGGATTAAACCCCCCCACCCCACCTCTGTCCATCTTAGCATAGTAGCAGAGGAGAGGAGACACCATGCCATACCAAGCCACTCACTCACTCACTCATATACACTCACTCACTCATTCAATCACTCACTCACTCACTCACTCACTCACTCATATACACTCACTCACTCATTCACTCAATCACTCACTCATTCAATCACTCACTCACTCACTCACTCACTCACTCATTCAATCACTCACTCACTCACTCACTCACTCATTCAATCACTCACTCACTCACTCATTCAATCACTCACTCACTCACTCACTCACTCACTCACTCTTGCACTCACTCCCCTCTTGGCTGCCTGTCTCCTTTGGCGGCATCACAGTCTCACAGTTTCTGCAAATCCCTGAGTTCCACGTCCTTGTCACTTGTGACTCCATTCCTCATAAATAACAGTGAAAAAATGTGCAGGATCAAAATGAGTGATTTGTCTCTAACAAAGACTAACCCTGATCCCTGTAGCAAATGTGCACTGACCCTAACTGCTGATAATCTGGACAAATACTAATTATTTTATGATTACCTGTGAATTCATTCACCAAAGGTTGGTCCAATATTGAGATCCATCCTTTTAATATGGAAGCTTTTTCATTCCATGACACTGAAGCAATTCCTGTGTTATTCTGATTATGACACATATCAGTGAACATAATAACAGTAACCTTTTGTTGGCATGCACTCCACTTTGCTTCCATTACAGTGCTAAAACATTTTCATCAACACTATATTTGTTTGTGGTCATGAAAGTGCGGCAATTATATTCCCCAGTTGAGTAACATGATTACATTAAAAGCAGCAACAACAACAACAACAAAAATAACCGTTATATGCTGGGAAAGCAATCAGATTTTGAAGGTACAGAAAGTGTTTATACAACCACACTGCCATCCCAAAGAGTGTGTGAATGAGACTTCTGTGGTCTCATTATGAGGTTATATTCCTCCCTCTGTGTTTTAGCCATTCTCTCTATCTCATTGTTTTTCTCTCTGAAGAACAGAAGAAATGAGTCTACCACATTTGAATAAGCATAAAAAAAACAAACTTGTCTACTGGCATGGAGGAGAGAAACAATCAAGTCGTAATGTTTTTTTGTTTTTGTTTTGTTTAGTTTTTTTTGTCTCTCTACTCAGCAGAGCTAGCTTGTCAAATTAGTGTGATGTTATTCATTTCTCATTACTGGCAATTGTTTTGTGTCCAGAGGGAAATGTTTTGTGTGTGTGTTTCTATGTGTCCGTGTAATTTGGCGTCTTTTACAACAATGTTAAATTTGGCAAAGCCTTTGTTTCCTCTCTCTCTCTCTCTCTTTCTCTCTTTCTCATTGTTGTCATGTTTGCTGAGAAGTCCCCTGTTTAATTACTTTCTTGCAGTAATCTCACTTCACTTTAGCACCAAGCTTTCATTAAGCCACGACAACTAGCTTCTGCAGGCTGCGGAGGGAAAGCAGCAGCTGCA
>JAIFZK010000056.1:982500-1167500 GCA_027481765.1 Tenualosa thibaudeaui | reverse complement strand
AGAAGGTAGACACGAGTTTGAGAGAAAAAGAGAGAGATAGAGAGGCACTCTGTGGTTACCCCCATCATCTGGCGGTGATCAGGTAGGATCAGTGGCGCTGCTGTGTTCTTGGCTGCACTGATTTCCTGAGCCCGCCAACACACACACACACACACACACACACACACACACACACTCATCACCCGCCTTTGACGGCACAAAGGTGACATTCAGGGCTCAGCTTCCCGATGGCGTCTACTGCTTGTGTACCCCTCTCACATACAACCCTCCTCACATGCACACACCCACACACACACACACACACACACACACACACACACACACACACACACACACCAACAGAGTCTGACCGGTATAGGACCCCAGACATGGATTTAGTCTGCACAGTTCAACTCAAATTCAACCCAGCCATCCTTAATTAACAATAAATGTATGAGCAACAGTTTGACCTGGACAGTTTGGATGGTAATGGCTCTAAAAATAGAGCATAACTGATGTACATTAAAATTTAAAGTTCTTGTAGGATCTCTCTCTCTCTCTCTCTCTCTCTCTCTCACACACACACACACACACACACACACACACATAAGCAAACATGCACACACACACATACACACACACACAAATACGCACACACACGCACACACACACACATACAAACACACACACACACACACACACACACAAGCTTATGCTGCCTGCTGCACGCAATGCAGTTTTGAATACTCTTACTTGAATACTTTAGTGCCTTGGCTCTAAAATGTGGGTTCCCTTTGTGTGGGGTTCTTTTGTCATGAATTATGAATAATATCAGCATTCACACACAAACACACACACACACACACACACTCACACTGACATACCCATACTCTATTGTAACATGCTCACAGACCTCGTTCCACATATAATGTATGCTCACACATCACTTACTAAATCAGGCAAGACATGTCAAAGGCGGCATGTCGGAGACGCATACATAGGCACACACTCTCATTTACCTTAAAAGCATATACCATTACGTACATTTAGGCTGCCTTATTATTAAACCCACAAAGGCTTGGCATTACTGCACGCACACACACACACACACACTTACTTTTCCAGACAGGTCAGCATAGCAGTGAATGACTGCACTTGTCTGCCACATTTTCCTCTCGTATTTTTTTTCCCTTCTTTTTAGGTGACCTGTGCGTGCGATCTTTCATTTATTTCGCGAGCTGGGGAGGTTGGGGTTGGAGGGAAGGAGGTTGGAGTGGTGGGGGGCGTTGGGCTACCGCAGACGGGAAACAGAGGATCAGTTTCCATAAGCTGATTAAGGGCGGACAGGCCGGGACAGACGGGGTGGGGTGGGGTGGGGGGGTGGGGGTGGACCTGTCGCAAGGCTGCATACCGCTGGCCAGTGGAAAACACAGGAGCACACACACACACACACACACACATTGACTCTCTCCCTCTTATTTTCTTTCTGTCTTTAACACATGCACGCTCTCCCTCTTTCACATACACTCCATCATGTATTCTCACACACACATGCACACACACGCACATGAGCGTGCGCACACAGACACATACACACACATATACACACACACACACACACACACACACACACACACACAGTACATTTAGATGGTCAAAATTAGGAGGGGGGTGAGTTGGGGTTGAAGAAGCCGACGGGGAGAAAGGGAAGCAGAGAGAATGGGAGAGTCTTTTTTTTCTTTCTTTCTTTTTGTCCTGCTGGAAGACTGCATCCACTTTTCACTCACTTACTCCCTCAACCACTCAGCTCTGTCTCTCTCTCTCTCACACACACACACACGCACACACACACTTCCTGCACAGTCCATCCCTCTCCTCTTGTCTATTTTGTCCCCCTTTTGTTTTTATTTACCTTCAGGTGATGTCCACAGGTTTGGAGAGGTGAAGTAATCCACTGGATGAAAAGTGAAAGAAAATGACCAGAAGAAATAGAGAGAGAAAGAAAGAGAAAGAGAGAGAGAGAGAGATTTGAGATTTGTATTGTATTTGTGCGAGTCCACTTTTGTGTGTATAATCCCTGCATGCAAATGAGCTTTAGCAATAATGTTATTGAAAGCTTTCTTGAATTGAATTGAATTGAATTGAATTGAGAGATGCTGAGACATTTTGCAAGAACTAAAAGTCAGAAAAAATGGTGAATGAATGGAGAAAGAGAAAAAGAGTGAGAGATAGAGGGGGAGAGTGTGTGTTGTGAGTGTGTGATGTGTGCAAGAGAGAGAGAGAGCGTGTGTGTGTAACCATGAAAGAGTGCAATGAGTGAGTCAGTGTAAAAGCAAGAACGAACAGGAAGGCGAGCATCATATACAGGAAATACTGCATTGGCTCGAGCAAAGCATAAGACACACTCAGACTGACACACTTAGACAACGGTTTCGTTCATTTCAAGCACAGCCAATGGGAAAACACATCCGCAGGTGTGACCAAAATTTATTTATTTTTATTTTTTTTCATAACGACTGAGCGGCTCAAACTGACAGTGATGCACGAGTGACATGTGACATTCTGGACGTTGAACAAGTTCAACCCTGTAACTGGTGATCTCAGCCTGAGAGAGAGAGAGACAGAGAGAGACAGAGAGAGAGAAAGAAACCTGGTAGTGGAAGAGTGCAGCAGTGATCTCAAGAGAGAGTGAAAGAATGATAGAGTTGGCAAAAATATAGACATATATATATAGACATATATAATAAGACAGATGGAGTCGGTGGAGTAGAAGGAGAGAGATAGCAGTGAGAGGAAGACAGTGAGGAATGAGAGAGAGAGAGAGAGAGAGACTGTATACAGTAGCTCACTCAGGCATGACTGGCCCTAACGAGGGGAGGTGTACTGGCCAGTAGGTGGACACACACACACACACACACACACACACACACCATATATTTTTATTAGAGCAGCCAGAGACTGAGCTCTTTGTCTGTTGCCTCATGGCTGCACTAATACCCCTGTAATTTGCCTCCATGTCATGACCAGGGCCTTAGCATGGGCTGGGAGGTTAAAGAGTGTTATGGCCAGAGCCTTATAATGGGCTGGGAGGTTAAAGAGTGTTATGGCCAGAGCCTTATAATGGGCTGGGAGGTTAAAGAGTGTTATGGCCAGAGCCTTATAATGGGCTGGGAGGTTAAAGAGTGTTATGGCCAGAGCCTTATAATGGGCTGGGAGGTTAAAGAGTGTTATGGCCAGAGCCTTAGAATGGGCTGTGAGGTTACAGAGTGAGAGAGAGGGAGAGGCGGGGCTGGAACCCCCCTGTCTGATGATTGTGTGATGTAATATTTGGTTGTGTGTCAGGTGTGTGATGATTGTGTGATGTAATATTTGGTTGTGTGTCAGGTGTGTGAGAGATATATGGGAAAGATTGCAGAGTGCGTGTTAGCTCTAGTCTCTTGCCAGTATTCTCCCACACGGCTGTTATCAAGCCATTGACGCTGAGTCATTAGAAGACACCCTGGCACACACACACACACACACTCCAAAAAAATCCCCTTTTCACTTTTCTATCTCTCTCTCTATCTCTCTTCTAATCTCCCTCATTCTCTCTCTTTCACACACGCACATATGCACATACTCACAAACACTCTCTTCTCTCAACCGCACAAAACAGTAATGAGCAGACTGAGAGGTAGTAGCTTAACGGTGAATGGTGTGTGTGTGTGTGTGTGTGTTTCCATGCGCACACAGGCAGGGGGGAGGTATGGAGAATTCAGTTGCTCACCAGCACCCACAGAGAATCTCCCCCAACACTACCCCCCTACCCTGTGCACTACTCCCTGAGAAGAGAAATGGCCCGTGGGTGATATCTCCACAGATGTCAGCCAAACACAACCTTTGGAGGGCCATGGTGTTAATAAGGTGCTCTTCATCATAGGGACATGGAAGTGAAGTGTTAAAAATAAGTGTGAAAGAGTAAACTGTGTGTGCCCAAGTATGTGTGTCCATCTGTATGTGTTACTGTATACTTGTACTGTATGTGTGTGTGCAACAGTTTTTAGTCTTGTGCTCTCTATCTTTCCTTCTACCCATTCTCACACACTAACACACACACACTCACGCACACACACGCACGCACACACACGCACACACACACACTCACGCACACATGCGCACATATGCACGCACACACATACATACACACACACACACACACACACACACACACACACACACACACACACACACACACACACACACTGCTATAGCTGTTCCCTACACTCTCTGTGCTTCATGTCCACCCCCACACAGCATCCCATTCCTTGTGTCCCTGTCATTCAGAGCACCATGTTAATGTCATTGCCCTCCCACTGTGTTTCTGTGCTCCACTCACATCTCAGAACATCTCTCTCTCTCTCTCTCTCTCTCTCTGTCTCCCTCTCTCTCTCTCTCTCTCTCTCTCTCTCTCTCTGTCTCCCTCTCTCTCTCTCTCACACTCACTCTCTCTCTCTCTCTCTCTCTCTCTGTCTCCCTCTCTCTCTCTGTCTCCCTCTCTCTCTCTCTCTCTCTCTCTCTGTCTCCCCCTCTCTCTCTCTCACACTCACTCTCTTTCCTGTCTAAATTAAAGTCTTGGCTGCTAACATCAGTTCTTACAGGAGCTAGATTTATCAGAAGAAGTCCCAAGGTGACAGTGCATTCATTACAAATAGAACACAGATGTATCCAGGGCAAAATTAATTAGAATTAAATGCTTTGCCTTGTGCAGTCATTACTATTTCATTGTCACTGTATCCAGCACAACATGAATTAAATTTAAATGCATTGTCCTGATTGCTCTGATGATGTTTTTTCAATGTCTCATCCAAAATAGTGGTAACTAGTATACTAATAATAGCAATAGTGGTAACTAGTATACTAATAATGGGATGTTACCACCCCTAGTTGTGTGTTCAACGGAAATGTTGTCTTTTTACCACTGCAATGATGCTCTAGTATCTTCATCATTTGCAGGTGCATGTTCTCAAAGACCCTGGCACTGGGTCAGGGTGCGTTGTTGGTCTAGCTTCTTGAATGTTTCTTGAAAGTTTTGTCGTGAACGTGTGGCTGCTGTCTCCCAGTTAGATCTCCTCCTCTGTGGGGAGAGCAGACACAGGCCTGGGCCTCTTGGGAGCACCTGGCAGGAAGAGCCCTAACTGTCCTAAGCCCATTAGGCCTGCCTAATGGCCCCAAATGTTTAGGTTCAGATGGAAATCAGCTCCATTTCCCCGGCTCCTTCCTTTCCTCCACGGCCTGGACCACTTCCCCCTGGTCCCTGGTGATGGCCTGTCATTGCCATCTCATGGGTGGGGGTCGCCCCCATTGGTCTGCTGAGATATCTGTCAAGTGGATGTGGTCAGTAATCGGCTGGGCTGATGTGATGCGGGTGTCTGTTGTCTTAATGTGTGCTGACAGCGCTCCTCCCATCCGACCCTCCACTCCCTGTGTCTGCCGTGCAACCCCCAAGGTTTCATTAGACTGGCCTCGGTCACTGTGTGTGTGTCCATAATGCTGCCATAAAAGCATAAACATATACACACACACACACGCCCCCGACCTCCTGAACCCCTATCATGCCATCAAGCTGATTGTCCCTAGGCCCTTCACCAGCTTGCCCCTGTGGAGAAACTAAATACAGCTCGCATGACGCAATCGCCCTCATCACTCTGCATCTGTCTCTCTCTCTCTCACACCAACACACACACACACACACTCATAATAACCAATAGCATGGTCTTAGGCCCATAGAACAACTACGGTATGGACATACAGACAGCTTAAAACCCACAACTTAAAACCCACAACTTTGTAACCTATTTTATTTTATTTGTGCTATTTTATTTTACCCTGTTTAGGATGCTTTAGTACAGGCTTGTGACCAGACTCTTTCTTTACAGTGGTTGGTAGGCAAAAAATTTTTGATAGTGTAAGTTGAGCAATTCATCATAGATTTTGTATGTTTCCCTCTATAGACATGTATTTGTCCTTGTGTATTAATCGACTGGGGGGGACAAAGACATGCATTTCATCAACCTGCTCACTGTATCAGTGGATATGGTCCTTGAGTATGTTGAGATCATTGTGTGTGTGTGTGTGTGTGTGTGTTGACATCTTGTTTGCACCCCAGCTCGTGACTTATTATTGAATAATTTCACACAGCGCTGCATCAGAAATCCCCAGCACAGTGCTAACCTCTGTGGCATTCGGAGGTAGCAGCTTAGCCTCTGAGAGCCAGCCCAGTTTGGCACAGTTGGCAGCTAAATGTGTCCCAGTCACTCAGTCCCCAGGCCTTCTTATGTGGCATATGATGAACTTAAGCTAGATATATTGAGCTAAAAAAAATTATGTCAAAAGGGTGGGCCAGTGCCTGATTGAGTTAGGGTGGCTAGCACCATTAGCTTTAGTGCTAGCTCCAGCGACAGCCATGTCTGGCAGGGCTGGGATTTAGCGTCTGTTCTGGTAGTGCCCAGCAGTGGTGCCCACTCTTGTGAGGATTTTATGGGTTTTGTTGCACTGGAGAGAGGGGCTTAGCATGCCCCCTCCAGATGCCGTGGGGCATTAACCTGATTTCTGTCGCCATTTACTGCCCATTGTTTTTTAGCAGCTAGGTATGCTGCTAACAATGCTAATCCAAGGTATCCCTGTGTTTGTTGTTACTGGGCTGCCAATATGACTGTGAAGTGAAGCTGGAGTCACACAAATCACATACACGTGGGGAAGACAGGAAGTACTAGAAAATGAAAAGAAAAAAAAATAGAAGGAAAATTGTCATTGAGACAAAAATAGATGGGAAAAGAAAGGAATTTGAGGAAGACATTTCAGAGATTTTGAATCCTCAAACCAAACCAGAGATTTGAAGTGTTTCTTTTTGTTTGTGGAAATATAGACAGAGGTAGTGAGAGAGAGAGAGAGAGAGAGAGAGAGAGAATTCTTCCCGTCCTGCTCTGGAAGTCTAGAATAAAGCTCAGCGGTGACAGCTGTTTTTCTGTAAGCCTCCTCTATTGTCCATGGCGTACAGCATAACCAAATTTAAGATCACAGAGCTCCTAAATAACACACAGACACACAGACACGCACCTGTGCGTGTGCAGGCACACACACACACACACATTTTGAATTAGTAAAACGTGTGTGTGTCTGTGTCTGTGTGTGTGGTGATATTTATAAAGAAAGAATGTTATCAAATGTGATTGGGATTTATGGGTGCACATGCAAATGGTTAT
Organism: Tenualosa thibaudeaui; assembly: GCA_027481765.1. Classification (NCBI taxonomy): domain Eukaryota; kingdom Metazoa; phylum Chordata; class Actinopteri; order Clupeiformes; family Clupeidae; genus Tenualosa; species Tenualosa thibaudeaui. The sequence continues at coordinate 1,160,280 of JAIFZK010000056.1, read as the reverse complement.
AGGCGATGAAGCACAGATGAACTAGAAAGACTGACATATAGATATGGCCAAACCACACACACACACACACACACACACACACACACACACACACACACACACACACACAGGGTGGTGGACTACTGGTAATATAGCTCTGGGTGGACAGCTGTGATAGACAAATCAGAGACTCTTTCCCTCCTCTGTTGACAGTCTGAGAAGTAACAGCAATTATGTAAAAGTGTAAAATAATGTTACAAACTGTCAACCACAGATGACAACACAGACAGATGACTTGTCCTTATGTTTAAAAAATTGTGTTTGTGTGTGTGTGTGTGTGGTAGCACATTTAAAGTCTCAATTCTCCCGTAGTAGCTACGGTCTGAAACTCCTGAAAGCCCAGTGGAGGAGCTGCTCACGAAATGTCAGATTTCATTGCAGGTGAAGTGACGAGTGCCAAAATGACTTTGGTCCCACTGGACTCTTTATGTTGTGATACCAACAGCATGTCTGTGTGTGTGTGTGTGTGTGTGTGTGTGTGTTCTTTAAGTGCCTCAGATAGGCAGACTTGCTCAACTGTTGGCTGAAGTGGGTAAGTGCAGTGGGTTGGAGTGTTATTAATTATCAAAGCGACAGCTTCTGGAAGAAAAGAGAGCTCACCCTTTCTGGAAATTTCCATAAATCAACTGGAGCTTCAACAAGAAAAATATGAGGATTGTCCCAATGTGGTTGTTTTTTCATTCTCTCTCTCTCTCTTTTCTTGTACTTGCTATAGTTCTCCTCCCCCGCACACCTATTTTCCCTCATTCTCAACTGGAAAAAACAGAGAATGGCACTTCACTTTGTGTACTGCCAATCATGACACTTTTTTTTTTTTTTTTAAAGCACTTTTACAGACAGTGTTCTGATTAGTTTTCCTTGCCGTCATCGCCAGTCCAGGAATTTTATTAATGGAAAATGTTTGTGTGTGAAAGTCTGTATGTGAGAAAGAGAGAGAGAGTGTATGTGTGTGTGTGTGTGTGTGTGTGTGCACATGCCTACGTGCATGTGTGGTGTTTTCCCAAATGCTGTATACTGGCATCTGCTTCCCTGATTTCTCTAAACTGTAGAGCTCTTTGTCGGTGACTTTTATGATAGATTGATAGACATTGGATGTGTGTGTGTGTGTGTGTGCGTGCGTGCTGTATGAATGGTGTTCAGAGGTCATTTTTTGATTATACAGTGAATCATCTCCTTGTGATCCCAGTACCTTAGCTGTTGGGATGTGTGTGTGTGTGGCTCAGATGTATAGTAGCAGGTACTCTCAAAGGATTTTTTCCCCATGCCAACTGGAAAAAGTGACTCTGCGTGTGTGTGTGTGTGTGTGTGTGTGTGTGTGTGTGTGTGTGTGTGTGTGTGTGTGTGTGTGTGTGTGTGTGCTCATCTCTCATCTCTCATCATCATCTGTGTGTATTACTGGAGCACTTTAAACATTAAAGAACTGGCTCTCATCTCTTTCCAGGCACGCCATGGAGCATTTCATGTCTCCTAATGTATACAGGGATGTACAAAGAGGAGGAAGGAGAGAAAGAAAAAGAAAGAAAGAAAGATAGAAAGAAAGAAAAGAGGCAGCATTCCAAAAAACTAAATACAACCCTATTAGTCAGCATTTGGGGACTGGGGGTCTGAATTATTCATTGTCTCTCACTACATTGTGGGCCACAGGGTGCAGCAGCTTGGTCCTGTAGACTCAGAGAAGCATCCAGAAACTTTGCTTCAGTCGCTAACAGGATCAGCAAAATGGGCTCTGCTGAAGCGATGGAGTTTATACGAGCAATATGAGCAAATATTCTGACTAGTTTGAATGTAGACTGCAGTGTATGAAATGGGGTGTATTTGGGATTATTTCAACAGTGTGAATGTTCATATATACATACCCAAATTGGTACTTGATCCTGGCATAGTCAGGATGATGCAGGACCGCACACACTCCTGTCTGTACGCTATACTTCTGAATATCGGGGGGGTGTGTGAGAGTTTACTGGGGAACTTCGTAGGATGGGCGGTTACTTGCAAAAATTAATTGAACCGACAATCATAATCGTTAATTGACGATGATCAATCACGATATTAATAATTGTTTTAATTATTACTGTTATTGTTATTTATGTTGGAACATTTTTCTTTATATTCTGGTCATTCTGTGCATCTGTTCATGTACTGTATATTGCACGCTACCACATGTGTTGTCTTGTGATACTGCCCTGTCCAGTCAACCAAAAGATGATTTTGAAGTTCTACTGCCCAGACCTAATCGTGATAAAAATGAATATCAGTCAATATGGAAAATTACATAGTGATACATTTTTTGTGCCATATTGCCCAGCCCTAGAGTTTCAGTCCTGGACGTCTCTTTTTTTCACACAGCTGGTGGTCATGCTGTGGGTATTCTACTGCTCTGTGGTGCTCAGAGCTTCACACTAGCATGAGTAATGATAATTGTTCAATTCACTGCACAAGTCAGTTGTATTCGCTTCTTCTTTTCTTTTCATTTTCATCTTTTTTTTCTGTCTGTCTGCCTGTCCATCTGTCTGTCTGTCTGTTATTATGAAGGAGACGTTGCCACTGGAGACCCACTCCAACCAAAAAGTTCCTGTCTGTGGTGCTGCCTGACGAAATTGCACAGATGGTTAGGGTCCAGAGTTGCCTCAACACCCCTGTCAGTGTGAGAGGGTCATCCTGGGACTATGTGTGCAATCTTAGTCTCTCAACCATACTAGCCCCACACAAACACACACACACACACACACACACACACACACACACCTCTTATACAAACACATAAGTACATACCCCTACACTGCCTTTCTCTGACTTGACCCTATAATCATTCTTCTCTATTCATATTTTAATGTCATCTGTGGTCAGAATGTTGAACCTAATCCATTACTGTACTCTAGAGGAAACCTTGTTCTGATATTTGCAATAACAATAACAAGGTTGTTAAAATATACAGTGTCTCTTTAACAGTAATGTTAACAAAATGGAAGTAAGACATTTGATAGACTCGAGTGTATATGGTTGAGGGGTAGATGATGGTGAAGTGTGCTTCATGAACATGGACACACTCAAAGCAGAATGGCTTTTGCGTTTGTGGTATAGCCTCAGTAGCCACAAGGCAATGAGTAGCACAAAAAATCTTTTTTGTGTATTATCAACCGGTTTTGAGTTTGGATTTGCAAATAGGGTCATTTAAAAAAGAAGGCTGTCAATGGCACTTTCACAAAGGCACACGTCCCTGTGCAAACACAGCTTCACCGACACACATACACACACACACCGAACTAAAAGAATTCATTTGTATTTCATTCTCAGTGTACACATTCTATTTGAAACTTGTACAGAGCAACCCACTAAAAGAAGTGGATTCCACCATCTACACACACAAACACACACACATGCACGCACGCATGCACACACAAAGTTGCACAATGCCCAGAGACAAAAGTGCTCAATAATAGGTAATGTGAGAGGAGAGAAGAACAGGACTGCCACACCTTTATCCACTCTCTCTCTCTCTCTCTCTCTCCCCCTCTCTCACTAACCCATAATGGGAAAGAATGGACATTTGCATGAAATAGCAAGCCATTGCATCTGGGGGGGGGGGTTATGTAATTGTGTTCCAGACTCTCTGTGTTTGTCTTGTGTGTGTCTCTGTGGAAATAGAGAGAGAGAGACAGACAGACAGACAGAGAGATGGATGTTTTCTCTTTTTGTCTGTTGAGATGATTTGTTTGACCTGCTCCAGCATCTAGTGTCTTCGACTGAGTATTGTTACAACCTACAACCTATTATGACCTTGTATTCAGGGAGGAAAGAGAGAGATTAGTTTGTTTGTGTGTGTGTGTATGTGTGTGTGTGTATGTACTCGTCCCCTGGTCCCCAGGTCCCTGTAACAGATGTCTCTCCATGCTGTGGAATCTGCCTCCTCTCTGAATGTGAACTCTTCCTCAGCAGGTGTCTGGAGGGTCAGTCACTGTGCCACTATGGCCCCTCAGTGCCCACTTTGCCAACTCTGACCCCCCCACCCCCGACACATACACTCAGTCACCACTCATGTCAACCATCATATATTATATACATATACATATATTATATCTATAGACCTATTTGTAATTACGGCTGGGCAATTAATCAAAAAATGTATCAAACCGTTAATTGATCAAGCACATGACTACAATCGTTTATTATTACTGTCATTATATTCTGTGCATTCCACTGTGTGTGTTCGTGTACTGTACCTTAAAAGCATACAACCATGTGTCATCAGGTGATTCTGCCCAGTCCAGTCAATTAAAGATGATTTTGATTTAAAGTTCTATCACGCAGCCCTGAATTGTGATAAAAAATTATATCATTCATACGGAAAAATATATTGTGATCAAATTTTTTGCCATATGGCCCAGCCCTGTTTGTAACACTTTGTGGCCCACGCTCATCATACCTCTCCTCCTCCTCCTCTTCATACCTGACTCTTTTGACGACTGTTTTACTGAATTTTGCACGAAGATAATTGAAACTCTGAACTGTCCTTCAGAGAGCATAGATCTTTTTTTCCATGTCTATCACTTGTTTGTGTCCTTTTGTTTGTTTTCTACATGGATCTGTGCTCTCTCAAGGACAGTTCACCACTTAAATTATCTTCATGCGAATTTCAGTGTGCAGGTCTAAACGTGGGCCCATGATTAGGTGACAGACATAAGCCGACATGTATAAATCATTAGCTTGTTCTGTGCTCTTATCTAAGCCCTATACTTCACAATTTGAATGGGGATGTAGCAGTAAGCTCCTTCTGTAAAAATGAATCAAAACAAGCAAGCATAATGAACCCCCATGTGAAGACAAAATGAAAGAACAGAAGAAAAAAATAGGAATTGAATAATTTTATGTGCTCCGCACCTTACGCAAGCTTATGGAAAGCTGCTGCTGTTGCTGCAAGCCCTCGGTACAATTGTGTCGCCATAGTAACAGAGCTCACATCAGCTCCGCAGGACTTGTGTGGAGGGAAAAAAAAAAAAGAAAATGAAAAATAGCAAGAAAGCCTCATACAGTGGTGTATCCACTCCAACCCACCCTCTGAGGTCTCTCTCCCCTTAAGAGGCACAAGTGCAGTCCCTGCAGAAGTCATTTCCACTCATTTCAGTCATATATATCAAGAAGCCACACAACGTTAAGACGTCATGGTGTCAGGCAACCAGAAAGAAGTTTGGTGCTGTAGCCCTGAGGCTGTAGATAAGCATGACATGACAGTAATGAGACATGTAAACCATGTCCTGAGTTTGTTTGCTGTCGGATACCTTACTCTTTAAAAAAAACAAGCTTGCAAGAGGTGAATATGCACAGATTTATGAAGTGCTGTAGTCACGACTTTCTTTCACACAGAATAATGGACTTCAGTCACATGATGTCTGCATACATCACAGCATACTAACACAGTGATTAATAGCCAACACTGTTCTTCATTACATGAAGTCAAAACAAATAGTTAGGATGTCATAATGAATTGTTCACAAATTAATAACATCTCTGTGTTTCAAACTAGTTGGCCAGTTATTACAATGCGTAATCTTTTGTGAAAGGAGGAAAAAAAAACATTTTAACATTTCAGACAACATAATATTTGCTCCACCACTTCAGTGGAGGGGGATGTGTGAAGTGCTCTGTGTTTTTGATGATAGACGTTAGTAATCTGTCTTGAGCTGTGTTGTAAACTGTAATCCAGCGGATAGAAATGAACAGAATAGCAAACCTCCCGCTTTTAGTAAAAGTCGGGCTAAGCTACGTGTTCACACGTCTGCCAGTTCCGAGGCAGTCAGCGTCTTTTCTACTTCCTAATCCCATAGAAAAGACCGTGTTGGTCAAAAACAGCCAGAAGGTCCATTTTGAATGCTGTTGTCTGCGTTTTTTTGTTTTTTTTTACGTTGCTCAGTCATTTTCAAAGGAAAAAAAAGTTGCATTTTGCAGGGAAAAATAAAACACCCCCTCTGACAGCTGACTAGTCACAGCACAGCCTCATCAAGGCATGTCAAGTCCACTGCAATGTTAAAAATGGAGGAGTTAAAGAAATATGTTTTGTGTACACCAGAGCACAGTGAAAAAATGCATGTATCAGCATACAGAGATGACGGGTCGTGGAGAGTCGAGCTTTGTAAGTGGTAAGTAGATCTTTGGACCAAAAGCTTCCTCTGGTGTTGCCAGGCTTAGAGTGTGTGCGTGTGTGTGTGTGTGTGAGAGAGAGGGGGGGGGGAGACTTCTACATTTTGTTCACCTTTTTGAAACAGAGCTTCTGTCACTGGTAGTGGCCCTGAATTTAACTTTTAACACTGTGAGATTGTCCTTTCAGCACTGTTCTTCTCACACACACTCATACTCTGCTTCTCTCTCTCTTTTCTCTTTACCATTATTGTGACTTTTAAAAAGTGTCTTACTTAACTTCACCCCAAAACTGCACGACTCTCTTTGCTACAACTTTACACCAATATGGACAACAGACCAGATCTCAATACAAACACGTTATTGATTTTTTTGTTTTCTAATAGAAGGTCCGAGATGGGACTATTGATGACGTGACTTTGCAGTGGGCGGAGTTTTCCATTTGAAAAGCTGACACCGGCTGACGAGACGGAGTGACGCACAAACACAGCTGTGCTTGAGTGCTTGACAGCTTGAAGGAACAGATTTAGTCTTTAGTGCTCAAGCTCATCTATATGTAAACACTCCAAACAGCCATACCTTACCTTACCCTCACCTCACCTCACTTCCATATATGGTGTGCTCCCAGACATCCGCTGTGAGACAGACAAGGAGGAGGAACAGAAAATAATTGAAAAGGACTGAACTGAATTGATAAGGACTGGCACAGACCCCTAAATGGAGTTTGCATGACAAACACAAAGGAAATCTGAAGAACTTAGTTTATCATCATATTTAGTAAAAAATATTTTTATCCCTTCATTTACTGATTGGGAGGTAACAACAGACTCATTTATATTACAGTTACTGACAGATAATAAACCTACCATTAGATTTGTTCCAGTGGCCATCATCCAGTCAAAGCCACTATGTGATATTCTATTATCTTTGAATTCCCTTGGACACAACTTTTGCATTCACTTAGATTTTATTCAGTACAGCGGACCACACGTGGTAGAATGTGATTTTTATCTTCGAGTGGATGTCTGAACTAATTCAGCAGATATCTGGGCGAACAGGACCTTAGGCATTTCTGATATTACCTATATGATTGTCTCTTCACAATCTGCTGTTGTTTCTTGGACATTTATGAGTGTTCTAACCTAATAAAAATGACATAGCACATTTAAAATGGTAATGAACGTAATGAAAAGACCTTGTTTATACTACTTGAAGACTGTGGCCTATATTTTACAGCTGCCCATTTATAGTGGGGATTTACATTATTTCTATTCTGTTGGTTCTAAAGTGTACAATGGTGAGCTTTTTATGTGTGTGTGTGTGTGGTGTGTGTGTGTGTGTGTGTGTGTGTGTGTGTGTGTGTGTGTGTGTGTGTGTGAGCTCAGGTGTGAGCTGGGGCTGGTGGGACCTGGGAATGAATAAGTGACCATGGAGCAGGGCCGTGCACTGGCAGGATCAACACTCTCACTACCTCCCTTAAGGCCAACAGGAGCAATTACTCTGTGTGTGTGTGAGTGTGTGTGTGTGTGTGTGTGAGAGAGAGAGAGAGTGGAGGGGCATGTTCAAGTATCTGTTGCAATGTCTGTGTGAGACAGAGATACATTTTCATGTTGTTGTATAGTAGCATGTGATGATGTAATTGTGCCTGTTTGTGACTTGTGTATTATGCTTCCAGATGAGTAAGTGCATGTCTAGTATAGGTGTGTATGTGTGCGTGTGTGTGTGTTTAGGGGGAATGCGATGGTGCACTGTGTTTGTTCAGGCTGGTAATTTGATAATGAGTTTGTAAGGCAATGGCTTCCAGATGGAAGTTTTTTTCTCCCTCCTCTTTCTCCTCTGTTTCTCTCTTTTTTTCCCTCCCTACCCGCTTTGGCTTGGCAGGTAGCACGCAGCATTCTGACTCAAAGGAGTGAAACCTGCCAGAAAAGCACAGGTGCACAGGAGATAGACTCACCTGCCACTGTGACCTAGGCTCTTGCATGACTCAGTCTCTGCCGCAGACAAGCTCTAAACAAGGTTATTGGCCGATCATTCAGTGATGGCAGAGTCTGTGGAGAGCACGGCTGGAACTAAACTAGTTTAAACCTCAGGGGGATGACACAGGTTGAATAATTTATTTGAGATGTGGTCCTTGGCAGTGGACCCAGGTTAGGTCTCAGGGAACAAAGACTCTTGCAGATCCTGAAGTTGCTTTATGTATTCTTTAATTGCAATAGATCAAAGTTGTCAAAGTAGACATATATTTGTGTGCTGTCTAAACTCTACTGTGCGGCTGATCGGGGTAAGACTAGAATTCCTTCAGGCTTTCACTAAAAGTTGACCTGACCATATTGATTCATATCGTGAACAATTTAGAATTTTGTTGTTGTTGCAGCCTCTTGTATTGTATTCATTTGCTGTGACTGAAAGTAAATTAACAAACAGATGAGCCGTGTTTAGTCTACATGGAAGCAAAAGTAGACGGTCTGTTTTTTTTTGTGGGTCAGAGGAGCGGAAGGAGACTAGCGCAGAGAGTGTGTGTTTCTGTGTGTGTTTGTATGTGTGTGTGTGTGTGGTTTTGGGGTTGGGGATGAGGGTAAATGGTGTCTTGAACTTGTCTGAGATATTTGCAACCCTCTTCTCGGCCCCGTGAGGAACTACTTCAAACACAAACAGACATATACACCTTCTCTCTTGTGTTTGTTTGCAGGCTCATCTCATGTTGTCCAGAGGTCTCCAAAGTGCTGCAGAATGTATTTGTATTTTTTGTCCTTAACCGGGGCCAATGCCTTTATTCCTTTTAATTAACAGAGGAAATTAAAGCACACACAGCACAGCAGAAGAGCACTTGGCCCTGTTGATTAGTGTTAAGCACACTCTCTTACTGTGGCAAAAAGTAAAAACAAAAAAACTAAGAAAAAAAGAAAAAACTCCAACTTGAACCCATGGGCTGCAGGGAGGAGAGAACCATGTCAGAGTGAAGTGCCACTCCGCACTCATTCTGTCCTCATGAGACACGAGACGTCTCGCATGTGGACACACAGAAACTGCCCTCAGGATTGCACGCTCCTCATAAAAAGGAATTCTTATTTTATTTATATATTTGTTTCACTTAGTTATGTATTCATGGCTGTCCTTTACTAAGTGGTTTGTGAAGTCCTTGCTTTTGTTCTTCTCCTCTGGAGAGAGTGAGGCCATGCATGCCTGATGACAAGAGAAGCTTGGAGATGGAAAGAGGAGGAGGACATGTTTGTTTGAAATTCTGTGATGGGTGTTTACTCAAAAGTAACCAAAGAAGCTTCTGCGCCATATTGACTTTGACTGATGAGCGCAGAGTAGCCTTCTGCTATTCACTTTTGCACAGAAATGGAGAGATAAATATTCACAAGGTGCATAAAAAAAAAAAAATATATATATATATATATATATATATATATATATATATATATATATATATATATATATATATAAAAGAGAGAGAGAGATAGATAGATTATAAGACATTATAAGACTTTTGTTGCTGTTTTCTTTCGCTGTGTCTTTCAGGTTTTAGGGCTTCCTCACTCGTTCTTTATCACTTGTTGACAGCCTGGCGTGTTCGCAAGGGTTCTAGGGTGGGGGATCAAGGTTGTGCCAGCAGTATTGTGTGTTGTTTGTGGCTCTTCATCTAACATAACCCCTGGCATCTCAAAAGGGTCTTCTGTAAGTTAGACATTGATGCTGTGTGGAGTCTGAGGATGTGCAATGAGATGTCTCACGGAGTGGGCGAGTTAAGTCAGCTCTGCCCTCCACTTCTCCAGGCTTAATAAGCAATAAACATCACTAATTGGTGGGGTGAATTTTGCATTATATAAAATACTGTGGATACACTACAAATTGAGGTTGTCTGGAAACAAAATTAGGAGTAGAACCCAGACAAGGCTACACAAGAGATCCTGCTGACTGGCCCTCAGCTAAATAACAACAGTCTAGCAGAAGTCTCACTTTGTGTGGAAACCCAGTGCATTGTGTAACACAAAAAGACACAGGAACAAATTGTCTTCCTGACCTTTATTTCCAAATGTTCTCATAAGGAAAGAACTGTTTTAGTACTGTAATGTACTGTAATCTGACCTGGATATTTTACTAAGCATTGGGACCAGCAGCATCTCCATGGCTGACCTTGGCATGGGTTCAGCCTGAGCGACTTGGCAAAAGTCCACTTAAATCACCAGACCAAAGACATCTGGCTGTTCCACCACGTAGATTACAATCATGCAGTGGCAAATTCATTGTTCCGCACACCTCAGAGCAACTTTGCTCAAGGCGTTAGATCTGCTCTCTCAATTGCAGCTTCTGAGTCTGTTTTCCGAGACCTCTTAGAGTATCTGAGGGCCATTTGCTGTGCGTTCTCACCTTACCCAGGCTTGCCTTGTCTTCCCCAGTATTGTGCTGTAACTGCTAGCCTCTGCTAGCAGTCTTCTTAAAATCACTTTCATCAGACAAGGCAATTCAACTTCTCTAACCCAATCAATGCAATCTCTTCATACACCCAATCTATATGATTGACAGTCTTTGACCTCCAGTGCCCCTACTTCTTCAAATGTGTTGCATCACATGATTGGCTTGCAGAAAGCCACAGGCAGTTACTTCATAACTGACAGATGGCATTGTGTTTTTTTTCCAAGGCCTCCATCTTGAAGATGGTGACTTAAACCCAAGAATGTACAGTATGTGATATCAATGCACTCTGTGGCATGAATAAACAACCAATCAACCACACGCACACACACACACACACACACACACACACACACACACACACACACACACACACACACACACACACACACACACACACACACAGGAGCAAACAAACAAACAAACAAACAAAAACATGCAGCAGGGTCCAGTGTGTGTCTGCTGCCCACACACTGACTAATGCTCTCTGTATCAATTATATACACACGCGCACACACACACACACACACACACACACACACACACACACACACACACACACACAGTACCTACATATAATAATACCTTATGCAAAATAATACCCAGGTAGGTATAACAGGGCATTATGTTAAATAGTAATGGACCTCAGGACTGTCCCTGAATGGGCTTCTGACAGACAGAGAGGCACTCAGTCCCTTCCCTGACTAACAGCTGAACACATGGAGGACTAGTTGATGTAGCTGGTGTACTGTGACTAGGCAAGGGTAATTATGTACACGTATTTCTATAAATGAACCACAACAAAAGAGCTCAATTTGATGTATGTTGTTAGTGTAGTGCTTTTTCCATCTCAAAGCTATGGGACTTTGTTTTTTACATTGCTGTAGCATTCTCTCTCTCCCTGTCTCCATCTCTCTCTCTCTCTCTCTTTCTCTCACTCCCTTCCAGTGCCCTCTATCCCTCACTAGCCCTCATCTGTGTTCTGCTTCTTGACCTAAAAGAACAAGTTTGGAGATAAGTGGATGAAAAATGTCAGGCCGAATGCATTCTCTCTCTCTTTCTCTTTCTCTCTCTCACTCCCTCTCTCACCCACCCGCCTCAGTCCTCTACAACCCCCACATTACTTGTTTTATTTTCAACAGTTCATTTCCTCTGTCCCCAGGCTAATTTTCGTTACACAAGCTATTGTGCAGTTTGGGTTAGGGGATGGGGATGGGGATGAGGGGGATGGGGCTGGGGGGCTGGGGCTGGGGGGCTGGGGGCCGGGTTGGTGGGCTTGAGTGGAAGGAACAAAAAACAAAATTTGGAGTGGGCGGTTGGAAGGGATTTGTGAGCAGTGGGCTGTTTCAATGAGGTGGTGGGGTGCTTACAGGATGTTCTTATCTCTACAGTACTAAAATGAAATAATAATGATAATAATAATCACAACAATTGTGTATTGTGTACACATTCTGTATAAATGTATTATAACTATATTATAAATATATTATATTATATTATATTATATTATATTATATTATATTATATTATATTATATTATATTATATTATATTATATTATATTATTATTAGTAGTAGTAGTATAATACATGTTGCCCTGCACATAGTCTGGCAATCTGAAGTATTTGTCTGGCAGACTAGCAGTGAAGGAGACCTCATGCTGAGGTAATTTAACATAGTAAAATAAATAACAGGAACAAGAACAACAACATCCACAGAGAAACTTGTCCAAGTGTGTTGTTATTGGGATTGTGCTGTGGTGTGCTTGAATGTAGACAGCATCACAATGCAAAATTTACTGAACCCTGGCGCTGCCTTGGCTTCCTGAGAGAAAGGGAGTTCACAGGGGCATTTCACCCCCATCCCATCCTGGGTCCCACTGTTTTGATCTCTTTCTTTTTTCGTGGATGAATTTGATCTCTCTCCCTTTCAGCCGTCCACATGAATCAAGCATCATGATATTTCGTCTCTCGGCGGAAAGCTTGGGAGTTCTGCCAAAGCAAATAACAGTGAGTTGGCGGTACTTGTGTCAGTGGTTGGTTTTACTAATTCATTTATTGCCTTACTTCTTTCTTCATTTACTGATGCACTTATTTCAATCTTTGGCTTGTTCCTCTTTTGAATATTTTATGTGGAAGCTTTTTTTTGTGGTTTCTTCTTTCTTTTTCTGCGTTCCACTCTCCTCTCCGTAGACGCTTATCCTGGTGAACAGGGGTTTGTGTAAACATTCCAAGCCTCAGCGTCCAACACCCACCCCCAGGGCAAATGCAGAATTGATCAGTGATTACTTGGGTCCAATTTTTACTTTACAGACGGTCAGAAAGAAGCAGCAGCCCATCGGATTGTTAGCTGGTGACAGACGGAAAATATGTCATCTCTGTGATGGAAACAAATCTATGTGAGAATGTGAATGGAATTGAAATGTTTACATGCAGTACAGGCAGGGCCGTAGGAGTAGGTAGTTTACCCACCTCTCGGATTTCAGAAATAAGAGTTTATTCACTTCTTAATATAGTTTATGCACTAAATGCAAAAGCATCCACATTTGCCATTTAATACCACTGGTGTTGGACAATAACCTGTCATCATCAAACATGTTCTACATGTCTTTCTGATACTGCACTTTACATTATTCTCTGGATTTATTGTTTACTCTCTATAGAGTATTTGTTTTATGCTGGCTCTATTAGATGAACTAACTATCAACTAATGGCGGATTTGCCTTTTTAACACCATCAAATTACAACTGGTTCTTCTACTACAATGATCAAAACTTTTTTGATCTCTCTAAACCCTGATAATTGTTTGTCCCTCTTCGCTGGCCGTGTTTCCTGTACATTTCTTACGGTTCCTTGAACTGTGACTAGAGGGGTTACCAGAAATAGCAAGTGGTGCAGTTAGCCTGGAAATGAGCTGTTTCTGTGAGGTCTCTCCTAATAGGCCTCTTAGGGCCCAGGCATCACCAATCGCTCTGCTCTTTGCCTGTCAGAATGATTGACGCTCTCAGACCTCATAATCTCTCAGGCTCTTTCGCCTCCCCATTAGCAGGGTATGTGTTTGTGTGTGTGTGTGTGTGTGTGTGTGAGTGTGTCTCATTCTCTCTCTCGCTCTCTCTCTTTCTCTCTCTCTCCTTCTCTCCATCTCTTTCTCCCTCTCTCAGCTGCAGATCATGGCGTGTGTGTGTGTATGTGTGTGTGTGTGTGTGTGTCTATGTCCCTCTCTGTGTGTTTTTGTTGGGGGCTCCTAAGGACAATGGCAGGTACAGCCATGTCGTCAATGTGTCACATACCCAGAATGCCATCTGCTCAATGGGCCAGACAGGGTCCTGGTGTTTGTGTGTGTGTGTGTGTGTGTGTGTGTGTGAGAGAGAGAGAGAGAGAGAGTGTGTGTGTGTATGTGTTTGTAAGAGAGAGAGAGAGAGAGAGAGAGAGAGAGAGTGTGTGTGTGTGTGTGTGTGTGTTTGCCTGTGTGTGCGTGTGAGAGAGAGAGAGGGAGAGAGAGTGTGTGTGTGTGAGTGTGTGTTTATAAGCTGGTGGTGGAAAAATATTTCTGACCAAGTCCGGCGGACGCACCTTTGCCATAAAGCTGCCAGGGTGTGACCCACGCCAAGACTCGTTTAACAGCAAAGCAAAGCTCTCTCCCTGTCTTTGTCTAGTTACCTTTGTCTAGATGTTGGTCTCTGTGTGTTTATGGTTTCAATTGTTTCATTATCTCTTTATTCTCATTTACTCTTTTGCTCTGGGTCGCGTTTCTCTACTATGCAGGAAAAAACAGAAGCATAGTGAAAAAGCTCAGTCTTCTTCATTTAGGAACAGATGCTGTCCCCTTCTTTCTTTCTTTCTTTCTTTCTTTCTCTTATTCTCTTTGTCTCTCTCCTTTGGTACTGGGAACTCAGAGAATCTAATTATGAACTAGTGATAAGGGATTACTTAATTTTTAATGGTTTTAAAGATTTTTAAAACCCCTTCTCTCTCTCACTCTCTCTCTTTCCTTCTCTCTATCTCTATCATTCTCTCTGAATATCACCCCTTTGGTTGCTGTCCTTTTTTTTCTCATATCGCCCGAAACCTTCATCAGCTCCTGACAGGTGATCTAACATGATTAGCAGAGATGCTTGTGGTCAGGTCTTTTGTCTCCCCTCAGGGACAATCACCTGGCCCTAGTATTTAAGAGCCCATTGTCCCCACCACCACCACCACCCCCACCACCTGCACGGCCCTGGAGCATCTCTGCATTAGTGTGTGAGCAGCGCTGATTATGAGGTTGACCTTTTCAAAAAAAAAAAAAAGGAGGATGGATTGCAAAAAATTGTTTTTAAAACGGACAATGGTGGATGTGCACATCCCACACATGTCTATACAGTGTGTACTCACATACACAAACACACACACAATCAAAAACAAAAACAGGCTATTACCCAGGTTGCAAGCTCTTATAAAGGCCAAGTTGGAAAGGAAAATTAAATTTTGAAGACTGAAATTCATACTTTTTGAAAACTGACAATGACGGACGTATTAATACAAGTGGTAGGCTACAGAATTGTACAGTACCAATTGTACAACAATCTAAACTGCCAGTTTTGACACAGCGGCAGCTATTGCCAAAAATAAACCATTAGCACAGATTGTCTATTATGACAACTGTGTCATCACAGTCAGATGGTAAAAACAGTTTGACCCTGTGGAGATTGAGCAGATGTTTGCACTGTGGAAAAGTTCCTGGACAACACCAGAAGTGCTTGGTGGGGGAGCAGGAGATGGAGAATAGGACTAGTGTGAGCAACGAGACCGGCTAAGCTGGACTATCGATACCTAGCACATCCCTAGACAGAATGTGCTGGAGTTGTCTTCTTTTATTGTGTTTGCCTGAGTATCAAGGTAGAGCTTTGAGTGGCAGAGATGGTAATGATTGAAAGTCGAAGAGTTTGCAGCAGCTCTAATTGCCTGTAAGAGTTGTTAGGTTTTGTTTGTGTGTGTCTGTATGTGTGTGTGTGTGTGTGTGTGTGTGTGTGTGTGTGTGTGGGTGTGTGTGTGTGTGCGTGTGTGTGAATGTGTGTTACAACCCCCACTGTAAAACGTGGACCCATCCCACAGATAGTTCCTGTCCCTCACAAGTCAGTTTGATGAGACGTCAGACTTGATACCATGTTGAATGGTACAGGCAAAGGAGAGAAGGTGAGGAGGGTGCTTGCTGAAGTCAGCTCTGCTGTCCTTTGGCATCTGGGCAACGCTGATGGGAAGAGAAGGGCAAGTTTAAGGGGGGATGTTTTCCCTGTGACAGCAAAATAGAACTGCCATAACACTAAACTGACACAAGACACTCTTTTCTCTCTCTCTCTCTTTCTCTCTCTCTCTCTCTCTCTCTCTCTTTTGCTCTGTTTCTTTTTCCTTAAAGCCTTTCTTTTTCCCTCTCTCAATTCAATTCAGTTCAATTCAATAATGCTTTATTGGCAATCAATTATCAATCATAAGTGATCAAATGTACAAATATATAAATATAAAAAAATAAATACAAATCTAAAAACAAATATAAGTATAAGATCATACAAAGCAATCATACAAAGTATGAGCACACATGCAAGTGTAGGCATACAGTTGGCATACATTATCTCTAATTGTCTCTCTTTTTCTCTCTCCCGTTTCTCATTTCTCAGACCCCCTAAGTGAAATTGCGCATAGCGAGTGGTCATATGTGTATACATAAGTGCATGTGTATCCACATATTTGTGCGTAAATGCTAGACCCTTGGAGGCTTAGATGCTTGGTGTGTACATGTGCATTTATGTGTGTGTGTGAGAGAGAGGGGGGGGGGTGGCTGTTTGATTGCCCTTGAGTGAATTTTGCATGCACTGTGTGCGTCAATGCAAGGCGGAGAGTCGTGGAGAAGACGATGAAACTGCATCTCTGCGGGGAGCGAAACGCTTTCAGAAGAGCCTTTGAAGAATGCAGCATGATCTGAGAAGCGTCTGCAAGAGTGGCTGCAAGAATGAGAGAAAAGGAGGGGAGAGAAAGAGAAATGGGAGAGAGAGAGAGACAGGAGAGAGAAAGAGAGTAGAAGTTTGAGAGTCGAAAAAAAAAAAGTGAGATTTAATTGAGAGACAACATGTCAGATTTCCTTCTCAACTCGTCTTCCTCCTGTGCCATTTGTTCTTGTGATTAATTCCGTCTTCAGTTGAGACTCTCCCACAAAGCCCCCCCTCCCCAATCCTCCCCCAATCCCTCATGCTGTCCCAAATTTAGTCTGAGGAAGAGGAGGATGAGGAGTGGGATCCAGGGAGGAGGAGGGCTGAAGGAAGTGGAGGAGATGGATTCTGTCCCGACTCCTCATCAGATGAAGGAAGGTGATTAATGGCTCTCCCGCTATTTCTAGATGGGCTGAGATGGGTGGTTGTGGAAATGACGGGGGGGTTGCTTGGGTGGAAATGAGGCTTGACACTCTCGCTCTCTCTCTCTCTCTCTCTCTCTCTCTCAGCAGGAAAGGTTTAAGCTCGATCTGTAAAGAGCATGTTGAGATCAAAAAGGCTCACTAATGCTGCAGTGAAAAGTTCACCCTCAGAGTGCATGATGTGTGGTCTTTGGGTTGTGTGTGTGTGTGTGTGTGTGTGTGTGTGTGTGTGTGTGTGTGTGTGTGTGTGTGTGTGTGTGTGTGCGTGTGTGTGCGTGTGAACTGGGTGTTTCTTGTCTTCTAGTCTGTGTGTGTGTTTGTGTGTGTGTGTGTGCGTGTGTGCGTGTGAACTGGGTGTTTCTTGTCTTCTAGTCTGTGTGTGTGTTTGTGTGTAGTGTGTAAGTGTGTGTGTGTGTGTGTGTGTTTGAGTGTGTGGAGCTTGCTGAGCTGTTGCCTACCTTTTTCCACCACCCATGAGAACATTCCCGGTGTGCTAGCAGTTAATAGTTCTCTCACCCCATGCCTTTGAACCCACAATCTGTAGCGTGGACTTCAAATTCACAATCGATAGCCCTGGTTCACTCAAGGTGAGGGACCACTTCTCTTGCATACACACCCAGTCACACACCACCTGACCACTTCTCGGACTTGCATACACACCCATCCACACACACACACACACACACAGCCTCCCCTCTTGCTCATGCTAGAGGAGGCCAGCCATAATCTCCGGCGCCCAGCCTGAGTGTCTGGACAGCTTATTAAGGAGCACCAGGGTCGTCATTAATACCACTTAGCCTGTGGCGGGGTCACAACAGACCCTCAGGCAGCAGGGAGGAAAGGGAGGCAGATGTATCCATCGACCGGGCCCCCACTTCAGCGCAGGAGCAAGGTGGTGGCCTGGAGATAAAGGTTGGAGGATGAAGGGTGGGGGGCAAGTAAGGGGAATAATGGATAGGGTCGAGCACCGGTGTGTGAAATCTGGGACAGCACCCTGTCCTGTCTGGACAAAAAGCTGGCTTGAGGCGGGACCAGGATAAAAGTGTAGAAATTCCAAGGCACTTTGGAAGAGAATGTGAAGAAAAATCTGAGGAGGCATGAAATTTAGTTAAACGTTGTTTGTACAAATTCTTCAAGGAAGGGACACACACACACATACACACACACACACAGATATATAAACACACACAGACACACACAAACACACTCAAAATCTCCTCATTTGCAATGGGGGCACCTGTATAGTTAAACCATAGTTTTGTAAACGTTAATGTTGAAACTGTACATGCTGTACCTACCCTACCCTTATGTAACTCTCTGTATTGTTTTTTTATCTTGAAACTGTAGACATCAGCACAGTGCCAGTCCATTACTTGTACATGGCACAATGAAGCCGACAATACAATCTGCGTCACAACTAGCATCTTTCCGCACTTCTTCCTTTCTCACTAGTTACACTAAGACCAAATGGTGGAGAGAGATGAAGAGGATGATGGTGCTGAAGAGTCAGTCAGTGGTTGCTGGGTAAACACTGGTAAGGGTTTTATGGGGAAGGTTCAATAAAAAAGGGCCAAGATAGGGATTTGAGAAGCCCGGTGGGTAAGAAGATTGTCCTCGGAATAGTTTAGGATCGATCGAAAGAGAGGAAGTGAGACGGATGAGGTGTGCGACTCAGAGGCTGAGGTAGAGAGGAAGAAGCAAGTGTGTGTGTGTGTGTGGAAGTGGAGGTGGAGGTGGACGGTATCACTTAAGGCATCTCCAGAAAGAGAAATAATTTTTCTGCTTAGCTGCAGCTGAGACCTCAAATTTTTAGCAACAGGAGGTTAAGATGGTTGTGATGTGTGTGTGTTTTGTGTATTAAGTCTAACCGCCCCAAACTCTATGTACCTGTTGCCTGTTTGACTCAGCAGTGACACTAGGGGCTTCATTCTGCTCATCAGCTGTAGGAGGTGAGAGATAAACATTTAGCCAACAACAGGAAGAAAAGAGCTGGTGGGCTAAGCTCTTATTGGTTGCCATGTGCGGGCCACGTAAGGTCCAGAGCTGTACAGCAAAAAAAAAAAAAAAGATCTAATCCGTCACACTCGGTTGTAAGTTCTCCCAGAGAACCCTGGAGCTAAAAGAATTGTCAGTTAAAACACAACATTGTGTCTGTATGAAATGTACGACGCACAGAATTGCCTTTTTTTATAACTGTCAGGCATGTCAGTACACTTTCACACGTTGCAAAAGAGAGGACTCCACGACAGACCCGGCGTGGGTGTTTGGACTGTGCCTGAGGGCGATTTTCTCTACCTCAGTGGTGAAGATCAGTGTGTGTGTGTGTGTGTGTGTGTGTGTGTGTGAAGGATAATCAGCTCACTGCTGCTATGTGTTAGCTGGCTGTTCTGCCGGTGTAATGGGGAGGCAAATCCCATCAGGGGTGTTTGGAGAGCTGCTATTCCCACAGGGAGATCCATAAACGCCTGTCATTTAGCTAAAGCAGCCTTCACCACTCTCTCTCTATCCCTCTCTTTATCTCTCTCTCTCTTTCTCTCCCTCTCTCTTCCTGTGTGCTCTCCATCACGACTCCAGTAAAAACACAAACATCATTTACACAAACACTTCAAAAACACAAGCACATACATACACACTTACACACCCACACATAGTCAGGACTTTCTAATAGTATTCATCTCTCTCTCTCTCACATACACACGCACACACATATACAAACACAACACAACCCCCCACCTCAACTCAAGCACACACACACACAGCCCTATGTTTGTATAGGCTACTTTCTGTTTTTCCTACTTTCAAGTACTGCACACTACAGCTGCTCGACCCCTCAGCGTTGAGCGGGCTGCAATCCGACCGGAGCGATGTCATTACGAGAGTGACGCACTCCGTCCATCTGCCGATCTCTAATTACTGCCTGTCTCAGCGTAAGGGAAGCAAGCAGGCTCCCCTCCGCCACAGTCACAGCCCGCAATGGCTAATACTGACTGCTACTGCTAACCGCTAACCGCTAACCTTACCACTAGCTACTGGCTCTCCTGTGGCTACTGCTCCTACTGTGAGGGTGTGCTGACATTGCCAGAGAATGTTACACAACAGCCAGGAGGAGACTTCACAGCTGTGTGGATCCAATCCAGCTAGGCAAAAAACAATTAGATGAGGAGGGAGGAGGAGACATGGTGGTGGTGGGGATTGGGGTAGTGGTTTTTGACCCATGCAACCCTTCGAAACACTGTCCGACTATGCACTTTTATGTAAATGAATCAGAACGAGACAGATAAACAAACAAGGGAGTGAGCAAATGAGAGGAAGACTTAAGCTATGTCAAGTTGTGGTTATACTATTCGTTTTTGGACGCGTGTGTAGCAATTAGCTTTGTGTGAAGTCTGAATTCTGACCGCAGAGGACAGTAAAGCTAAGTGGAATTCTCTGTCATTTTCTCTGCCTTTTTGTTTATTGCATACACATCTAGCTTAACTTGATTTAGCACGCAAAAGCAGTCACCCAGAGCAGGCCATCACACAGCAGGTGGAAACACAATAGAAGACAATCACTCTCCGCTGGCTCTGCTACTACATAGCGCCAGGCTAATGAGAGAACCAGTGGAGAAAGCTAATGGGAGAAGAAGCTGTCTTCCTGGAACCATGGGAATGAATGGCTCTGCGGTCACTCAAGCAGCCTGGGGCCCTGCTGCTGTGATCAGACTTTTTTTATCCCCTTTGGTGAGCGGTTCCACCTAATGGTGCTCATTGAGCTGTGCCGCCATCGTCCATCAGTGGCTGCTGCCATTAGAAGGGGGTGAGTTGGTGTTGTGCTAGTCGTAGTGGGCTGGGGTAAGGATTGAAGGGTCGAGCATTAGAGCAGGTGGAAATGCAATAGTGTCGATGGCTTTCTTGTGGGCAGCCGTGTTGGCTAAGCCAAGTATCCACCAGGCTCTCTGATGGAAAGACCAGGTGTTTCCCTGGATTCAGCTTCATACTAATGAACCGTGGCCACTGGGTTAGAAAAAAAAAGGTCCACACAATTTACAATTTACTTTCCACATCCATGCCATTACAATCACGATTGCCTCACACTGATGACAAGAACAGACAACCGAGATGGGAAGACTGTCCTTTGGGAAGACTGACCTTTTTTTTTGTTAAACAGGAAGGGTACAAGTCATTTGCTAAAACATGTCTGTTCTTTCTCTCAGATTGGTAATAGTTGTAACTTATAACTTCACAACTTTGACACATGTAAATGCTACCTAGCAGACACAGTTCAAATTGTTAATAGAATTATGTAAGGGATAAGGACGCGTATATTGGTGAATATTGCACATTCAAGGTGGTAATAAGATATACGTACGCCATGGAGTTCATTATCCCGCTTATAACACTGTTGCCAAATCTGCGCTATGTAGTTTTGCTAACAATTTACAGGTAACGATGGCTCAAACTACTTGTTTCTGCCGCACATGAACTCATTCAAAATTTACCAGAATATACTGCCATTACTAGTTCTAAATGGATAGTTGCTCTGATCAAAAGCATGGTTTCCTAAGATTTTATCTAAGATTCTACAGTTATCTGAAAATAATGTACGTTTTAAATAACGCATCACAATAGGAAATTTGATTAAGCAGTGGTATAACCAATATTATTTTACACAGAACACAATTTGGTGTGTCTGGTAACAATAGTCAAGATAGTATTAAACGGTTGATCCTAGATACCGCTGGCAAGTCAGGTGTGTGTGTGTGGACAAGAGAGTCCAAGAGAGAATAGATTCAGGTATCAGTTTGTTTTGCCATGGTCCTCAGAGACAATCTTCTGTGTGTGTGTGTGTGTGTGTGTGTGTGTGTTTGACGTTTGACCTTTCAGCTTTCACAGATGTAGGAGTGGTCCGCATTTGTGGTGACAGATGCTTGTTTTTGAAAAGCCAACATTAAAAAAAGAAACGGTTTCTCATTGCCCTCCCTAGCTTTGCTGATCTCGGCCTCTCAAATGCATTAACAAACAGCTTGAGGCTGCTCTCTTTGCTTATGCAACACCCCCTCACTACTACTTCACCTTGTTTAGAATAGTTTTTTATTTGTTTGTGTATTTATTTATTTATTTATTTGTTTTTTAATAACTTTCTTTTTCGTAACTGTTATGAAACCAAAAAAAAAGCATCATGACATTAAGCGTTGAGTAAGTCATGAAATTTCATATCACATCGAGCGGAAAAGCAAAGCAGTATCACATAACAACGAATCACTTAAGCCAAACTCACAGCACTACTTCTGTGTAAACATCAAGTCATATCTAATTCACATCAAGCAGAAAAGTAAACCACTATCTTATATGAATGAGTTCATCACAAACACAAGCTAAGCTCCACAGTTAAATATAATAGTCATTTCAAATATAAACCAAATGTTAGCTCCTGTCCCAGCAAACTGAAAGTTGTGTGTGTAGTTTTGTGTTGAAGGTTTGTGTGCCTCTGTAAGGGTTAGGGTTAGGGTTAGTGTTTGAGCACGCTCACTGTCTAAAGCTCTAAGTTAAATGGGTGTTTGTTCGCATCCAGAGCAGCATCCCTTGGCTACAGCCGGCTCTGCTTAGCGGAGCAAGCCCAGAGGAGGTTGTGATGAGAGGGGTAGGAGGAGGAGGAGAGAGGTGGAGGTGGGAAGGGTGGCGTTGTCTGTCCTTAGATAGTCCAATTAGTTTAGGGGTTATGACCAGTATATTTTAGGGGTTTTTGCATTTATTATGACAGGATAGTTAAGAGACAGGAAGTGTGTGTGTGTGTGTGGGGGTGGGCAAATCCTCTCAGGCCGACTCAAACCTGTGGGTACCTGTGAGCACCTGGCCGTTTATGGTACTGTTTTAAGGTGCTGTTTTTAACTGTTTTTTTAATGTTGGTGGTGGGGGGCATGTTGTGGGTTCCAAACCAATTTCTGAGGTGCATGTGTAACTTTTTGAACTACTCAAGGCAAGTAACAAAAAAGTAACACTAATATCTCTTTCTGTCTTTCGCTCTCTCCTTCTCTCTCTCTTTTACTCTCTCCTTCTCTCTTTCTCTCTTTGACTTGTTCCTTCTCTCTCTCTTTCACTCTCTCCTTCTTTCTTTCTCTATTTCGCTCTCTCCTTCTCTCTCTCTTGCTCAGTGTCGACATGTAGGATCTTCAGCAGTTCTGCGGCATCTCAGTGGTAGATGTAACAACATTGTAAACATCCCGTTTGTTTTTTCATGATTTTGCGGGGTCCAGTCGCAAATTCAACTATATTTTGACTTTTAATTTACATTCTATAAGTTCTGTAGACACACACACTCACACAACACACACATGCGCGCGCACACACACACACACACACACACACACACACACACACAGTTGGGCAATTTCACTCAATTGACAGAATACAAGCAAGCATAGTATTATTTAGATATTTAGATATTTTTAGTTATTTCTTATAAGCCTTACAGCTGAGTACAGCAAATCTTCAACTTTCAAATAATCCTTCAATAATACTAATATCCTCCGTTTATTTGGTATAACTCACACACAACCATGCCAGCAAAAGAACAGGTAATCACTGGCCATCATAAGTGTGTGCGTGTGCATGCTTGTGTGTGTGTGTTTGTGTGTGTGTGTGTGTGTTCCATACATCAACAATTGCAGTGAAGACAAGAAGCTACTCCAAGTAGTAGCTCAGGCAGACAAAACATCTGTGTGCATGTATGTTATGACAATGTGTATATACTAGCTGTATAACTTTACCATAAATTAGCCCAGGCATTGTTAGGTCATTATTTTCAGCCAGTGGTTCTTCTTTTATCTGGCTACTGTTAACGGTGAAGTGGAAACAGTGTGTGTGTGTGTTGGGGGCAGGGGGTATCATGAAAGCAACACAAAGACAGCTCAATCCCAGAAATGACCTTCTAATATACACTCATCTTTTCCCTAATGCTTTTTGTCTAAGCACAGAGAGAGAGAGAGAGAAAAAGAGAGGGAGAGGTTTAAGAGGCCCAAAAGGAGAGAAAGATGTCTCTTGGCATTGCACTTCAAAGAGCCGTATGCATCATGGAAACTTAGCCACAGTGATGTTTGAGGGCAGTTTACACTTCTGTTAAAGGTGTAACGTTTGTGTGTGTGTGTGTGTGTGTGTTTGTGTGTGAGTGTGTGTGTGTGTGTGTTTGTGTGTGTGCATGTGTGTGCGTGTGCGTGCACCTCGTCCATCCAGTCCAAACCAGTCTTGAGCCTTAAGTCTCTCTTTCCATGCAAGGCTTTGTATATACAGCACACCACATCAGAGAGTAAAAAAAAAAAAAAAAAAAAAAGAATGGCTTCATCAGTGATTCGGCATCGGTTAGCTTCCGCCAAGCTTGAGTTTGATTGCAGCAAGGGAAGCTATTTAGAACATCAGCTAGAGTAGCACGGAGTAACGTGGTGCGAATAATCAGACGAGGGCTCATTTAACTAGCTAACCCCTTCTGAGAAGGAAAACAATACTTTGAACAGATTTTTGACTGATTTTGAACTGTGTCTACGTTTTAGCAGTCTTTCCAGTGTATCACAGAGATAGGATAGTCTGTTGTGTGTGTGTGTGTGTGAATAATCCCATTCAGTCTGATGAATTGAACTGTGGTGGTGTTAAGTGGTCCAGTGGTGTTGTATTTAGTTTAGTTGCTTGGAAATAAGGTCTCACATTTTGTTGTCAGTCATAAGAGCCATGGCAGGTGAATAACAATAACAGATCTCAGAGGTACTTGAGAGAGAGAGAAGGAATAGCTCAAGGCTGCCCATATTGATAAAACATCTCTGTTTTAATTCTTTTCTTCCTTTACAATGTCAGATGTCTTTGTGCAAGACCTTTTTAAAACAGGCTGTGGTTTCAGGCAGCCGTTGGATCATTTGGCGTAACCATCCACAGCAAGGCAATAGTGGCAGAGACAGAGAGAGGCAGAGAGAGAGAGAGAGACAGAAAGAGCGAGGGAGAGAAGGCGACAGTTATGAACACGTCTCTTAGCTTAAGACAAAGTGAGAGATGGAGAAAGAGACAGGCCTGACCTTAGATGATTTTTTTTTTTTTTTGGATGTTGGTTGGTTGGTTTGGAGCACTTTAATGTGATGTTGCCAAGACTACCACAGTGACGTTTCCCGTGTAGCGCCAGCCAACATCGGACAGCATGCCTGTGGGGCCTAAAACTCAAGGAGTGTAAATGCTGCTGCAAACGAGACTAAAACTCGACAGTCGGTCATTGTTTTCTTTTCCTCCAAACCTTAGACTCTTACATAACTGCAGTTCTTCAGTATCTTGCTGTCTCCAGAGGCTGACTCTGATAAAAAAAAGACTATTGTGAAGTATAACTGTGATACATTCTGTTTGAACTTCTTTTGACACTCGGTGTGTTGTTCTTTTTTTCCAAACTCAACAAGCTTTTGCTGGACATGAAAGGATGATAAGGTAGCAATTGTGGATGCCTTTTCATGATCGTTGAGTTCAGCACCTTGGACAGCTCACTCACATACTCACAGGAGTGCAACGCAACTGCCCTCATGTCCGAACCGCAATTGATATAATGTGAGCGACAAACTAGTAGTCTTCCCATTTACTGTATATCAGCAAGGTCCTTTCAACTGACAGAAAGTGCTTAAAAGTGAAATGAAGTGTCAGTGCAGTTTTTTTTTCTCTCTCTGATGGTCAGTCCTCCCTCTCTCATCTTTGACTTGACATGCTTACTTTCAAGTTAAAAAAGAAGATATTTGACTGTATGAGTCAAACGGTTGCAGTGTAAACTGAAACGCTTCAGTGCTACACACATGGACATGGTACATGCCATGTATGTGTGTGTGTGTGTGTGTGAGAGAGAGAGAGAGAAAGGGAGAGAGGTTCAAGTCATCCCACTTCTTTCCCATCATCGGCCTAGCACAGACAAGCCTCGCGAGCGAAACCACTGGCTTCTGTCATTGGCAGGCGCACGCGTAGGCAGACAGAAAACAGAAGCCACCGCTGCTACTGCTGTCGCTCCTGCTGACGCTCCTCTGTCCCTGAGTGGCATAAATCACTGCTCTTCTCTTGTCATTTTCTTGTCACCACCCTCCCCCGCCCCCCAACAACACGCACGCACACACACGCACACACACACACACACACACACACACACACACACACACACACACACACACACACTCTATAGATATGCACACATATACACACCTACACACAACTATGAAAGGACACAAAAGCCTTAACTGAATGTGTACTATTAAAATCACAAGACTGGATGCTAGTAGTCATAAAGGACTATTAAGATAGCAAGACTGGATGCTAGTAGTCATAAAGGACTATTAAGATAGCAAGACTAGATGCTAGTAGTCATAAAGGACTATTAAGATCACAAGACTGGATGCTAGTAGTCATAAAGGACTATTAAGATAGCAAGACTGGATGATAAGCCTGTCCTCCTAACACTGTATAGTAAAGAGTTAACCAAGCATTTAACTCAACAGAGAAGAAATAGGAGCTAGATTGGAAGGGACAGTGTGATGTCTCTCTCTCTCTCTTTCTCTCTGTCTTTCCCTCTCTTTCAATTCAATTCAATTCAATTCAGTAGTATTTTATTGGCTTCACAAAATGTATGCTGCATCATTGCCAAACCTTTCAAATGAAGAGAACAAAGAGGAAGCTCCCTCTCTATATCTATCTATCTATCTATCTATCTATCTATCTATCTATCTATCTATCTCTCTCTGTTTTAAGCAGAAGGGAGCCCCTGCTGAAAGTGACGCTAATGTGGCGTAATGTAATGTAATCCTGGGCTCTGAGGCTCCGGCTCCTGTTTGGACGTTAGTCACTCGTCCTTGGCACTGGCGCTCTCCAAACAAATCAGATGAGATCACGCAAATGATGCAGAGCAAAGCAAAGCAAAGCAAAGCCCTGGCAAGCTGGAGAGGGTCAAAGGGACTGCTTAGGATGTCTCTCTCTCTCTCTCTCTCTCTCTCTCTCTCTTCTATTTATTTTATTCCTCTCTCTCTGCATGCATATATTCTTTTTGTAATCTCTAGCCACACATTCTACTTTTCCCTCTCTCTCTGCTTTTCTTTTTCTTTCTTTCTCTCTCTCTCTCTCTCTCTCTTGCCTCCTTCATCTCTCTGAGGGTTTTGTTTAAAGGTTAAGTTTGCCTTTGAGAGTTGCCAGAGTGAAGGACGCGTTTGGTGGAGAGTGGTGTGTAGGGGCTGGCTGGGGCTGGACACTCTCCAGACACCGGCTGCTGCCCACAGGAAGAGGAAATGACACGGGGGGGTTCAAGGGCAGGGCAGAGCAGGGCGGCTCGGCCGAGGATGAGCAGGGCCTTAGCCAGAGTCATTACCAGTGATAAAGCAGCCTCACCCCTCCACCCACAAGAAATTAAATCACATTTTCCTTTATGCTTACACACACACACACATGCACGCACGCTAACACACGCATGCACACACACACAAGCACAAACACACACACGTACACACACAAACACACGTGCACGCTAACACACGCATGCACACATACACGAGCACAAACACACACACGTACACACACACAAACACACGTGCACGCTAACACACGCATACACACATACACAAGCACAATCACACACACATGTACACACACGCACACACTTATGAAAGTTATAGTAAAAGATTTGACTAGTATCTTCCTGCTGCAAAGGCTTCTACCATATGGTACACTTTAAGCAGGCAACATGCAAGTACAGTGTTTTTTTTCAAAATGGCATCATTTTAGCTTAGCTCCCTTGTGTTGTTTCATTCAATTTTTTACCTATGTTTGTTTTTTTCCTTTGATGTTTTTTTCTCTCTCTCTCTGTATCACTCTTTCCTCTGCATATTGTTTAAAGCCCATCAGTAATGTGCGATAGAAACATAGACTCCTCAAATGCGCTTTCTCTCCAAGATGGCCATTGGATTTTTTTTTCTAGACTTTATTATATATTTCTTGTGTTTCTAGCAGATGTCTGTTCACACATCTACAGAGCGCACCTTCAGACAAAAAAAAAACAAAACAAGTGGGAACGGAAAAGCAAAATATCACACACTCACTAGAGAACACACTGACATATAGAGACCACTCACTCACTCACTAGCATGGCTGTGACCTTGGCCATGGCCTGTGGAAAGCAATGACCTTTAACCTCCAACTCTCACTCAGGGGGGTCATCTGGAATCCTCTGGTGGGTGGTGGGGATGGGGGTGGTGGACACTGCAAGGCCTGGATAGGTCTCATCCCTTTTGCCCTTCAAAGCGTTGGTGGCCACCCCCCCAGCACCACTTATATACCCATGTGAGGTCCAGTCTACACATGCACACACACAACCCCCCACCCCCAACACCCTCCCACCCACCCACACACACACACACTTCTTAGCAAGAAGCATGGCTCTGATGTTCACAGCTCTTTAGAATACAGTTGAAAATTGTGTTGGGTGGGTTGACTGGGTCTTCCTGGTGTTCTGATGTCTGATATCTGATGTTTCTTATGTTTGACTACTACATAGTACAACTCTGGGTGAAGAATTTGGATCTTCCAAAGATGGTGAAGAAGAGATGATCCAGATGTTTCGGGGAGCAAACTGTTTGCACATTCTCCATTGCTTTGTTTTGTCAGGTTTTTTTTTTCTTTTTTTGCACGCCCTTGAATATCACTGCAGTAGTATACTCTCTCTGCTCTACTTGGCTAACTGAAGTGTGTGTTTGTGTGCAGGCTAAACAGTGAACTGTCGCTAAGCGTGAGAGAAGGCTGAGTGTGTCAAAGCTCCACTTTCTTCTGTGTCGTTGCCCAAGGCTTCAGTGGAAACAGTCGAGATTACTTCAGTCCTATTCAGCTAGTTAGAATATGGTGCCAGAAGACTACAACCCTGCTGTGGGACAACACAGATAAGACAGTGTCTTTTTTCAGGATTCAATTTCAGGAAAATTGTTAAACTCCCAGTGAAGCTTTTAATCTAGTTGTACGTGTTTAAATCTAAAATGCCTAAATCTAAATGTGTATGTTTGCCCAAAAGATTTTTAGATAGACCAAAAAAGGTTGGAATTACAGAACACACTACTAAGGTTAAAACTGTTATGCTGCTGAATGCTATCCTGTTGTACTTTATGCAGCTGGCACAAGTAGGCTACATCGTTTACATGTTTACGTACATTACATGTTTATAAAAAAGATTAACAAAGCCGATGGTGCTCTTGAGCCTTGTTTACTGTAATACCCATCATTTAAATGTGCACCCAAGCATTGCCTACATACATAAAGAAGTGCAATGGTGTTTTCTATCAGGATTTGGTTCTGGCTGTGCTGTATTTCAAGACTTAAACAACGCATGTTAGATGATGGGTTAAGTTTTTTTTCCATAGACCACAGTGTTGTTTAGAGACAGGCGCTCACTCTATGTCCCGTAAAGCTTCTTGTAGGGGTTGTTCATGCGCTGGCTTTCAAAAGAAGAGGGCCAGCCCACAACCACAGAGGATGTGGCTCTGTTAGAACCACTGCTAGTTACCCTCCTACTGACCTGAGGTCAACCAGGAACATGCTAATTATCCCCTCACGTGCAATTCTGTGTGACCTCACACACACACATGCACAAGCACTCACTAAAAAGACATACAAAGACACACTCAGATACACACCCCTCCACACACACACATACACACACACACACACGTACAAGCACTCACTAAAAAGACACACACAAACACACCCCCCCCCCCCCGACACACACACACACACACACACACACACACACACTGAACCCACACCAGAACCTGTGCTGTCAGTGGATTTTGTGTAAAGGGTGGTTTCACAGAATGGAAGCTAATTAAGCTTATAATGTTAATTGCGGCCTTTGTAGGCAAAGGGGTCGTGAGTAGGTTGAGGGGTGTTGTGGTGTGTGTGTATTGCAGCTGGAGTGAGAGATTACTGATTTACTTCTGTAAGCTTGCGGTGGTTGGGGCTGATGATGAGGTAGAGGTTGCTCTGGAAAGAGTCCACAAAAGCAGCAGTCTAAAGGGAAAGAATATAGAAGTTCTTTCATGTTGCCACCTCAATGCCATGCTACCGACTCACTTCATCTTTTACCCCTTTCACAGATTGACAGATAGATAGATAGATAGATAGATAGATAGAACAGACAGACAGATAGATAGAAAGGTTAGATAGAAAGACGGACAAAGACATAGATAAATAAATATTTAGATAGATTGATTGATTGACAGATAAATAGAATAAAGAGATAAATTAGATAGATAGATAGATAGATAGATAGATAGATAGATAGATAGATAGATAGATAGATAGATAGGTCGATAGATAGATTTTCCCATGGTTTCCTCTGTGTGAGTCCATCTCTCAGTGAGGCTCTTCTGTTGATCAAACACAGATGCGTCTCCATGCTGCACTCCACGTGGCTGGGGTCAATAATTCAGGAGTCATCCGTCCGCCCCTAACTCTGCCGCTTGTTGCGTTTTGGAAGACGCCGTGGGCCACATCATATTTCACCTTAATGTGATGGAAAAGTTAAGGATACACTCGTCAGGGGCTGAGAGATAACTGGACGAGGTTCAGCAGCTTTGCGGTCCCCCCCCCATCCTGGTTGTTGTTGCGTTCTTCCTTTTTCCCATTTGTCCTTACTGATCCGTGGATAATGAGTACAGGCTTTTGTTTCTTTCCGTGCTGGTGGAGAGACAGTGTTTACATTGGTTGACATGAGTTTATGATGTTTCTTTTTGTCTCTCTCTCTCTCTCTCTCTCTGTGTGTGTGTGTGTGTGTGTGTGTGTGTCTGTGTTTCACAGGTTCATTCTCGTGTTTGGATGCCTTATCCTCTCCGTCCTCTCCACCATCCCTGAGCAGCAGGAGCTGGCCTCCCACTGTCTCCTCATCCTGGTAAGACCGAGCCGCAGCATTTCGCTAGTAACCTAGCCACAGCGTTACTTTAGTGACCCAGACGCAGTGTTACGTTAGCAACCTAGCCACAGCCTTATGTTAGCGACCCAGCTGCAGCTTTACATTAGTAATCCAGCCACCTCACTTAGCTAGTAACCTAGCCACAGCCTTATGTTAGCGACCCAGCTGTAGCGATACGTTAGTGATCCAGCTGCAGTATTACGTTAGCAACCAAACTACCGCCTTATGTTAGCGACTCAGACGCAGCGATACATTAGTGATCCAGCCACCTCATTTTGCTAGTAAACATTTTGCTAGTAACCTAGCCACAGCGTTACGTTAGTGATCCAACTGCAGTGTTACGTTAGCAACCAAGCCACAGCCTTATGTTAGCAACCCAGCCGCAGCGATATGTTAGTGATCCAGCCAACTCATTTCGCTAGTAACCGTTTTGCTAGTAACCGTTTTGCTAGTAACCGTTTTGCTAGTAACCTAGCCACAGCGTTACATTAGTGACCCACCTGCAGTGTTATGTTAGCAACCTAGCCACAACCTTATTTTAGCGACCCAGCCACAGTGTTACGTTAGTGACCCAGCCACAGCGTTACGTTAGTGACCCAGCCGCAGTATTACGTTAGTGACCCAGCCGCAGCATAACACTAGTGAGCCAGTTGTCCGTGTCTGCTCACGTTACACTAAATGATCCTCCGATCCTCCACTAAATAGCATGGTTGACCCCCCC
Source organism: Tenualosa thibaudeaui (assembly GCA_027481765.1). NCBI lineage: Eukaryota > Metazoa > Chordata > Actinopteri > Clupeiformes > Clupeidae > Tenualosa > Tenualosa thibaudeaui. The sequence continues at coordinate 1,128,663 of JAIFZK010000056.1, read as the reverse complement.
CCCCCCAAAAAAAAAAAAAAAAAAATGTAATTATGCAATCTTTTTCCCTCCAAATGAATTACACTATAAAATTGAGATAATATAGAGCCCAAAGATGAGCAATGAATGGTTATTTTGTTTCAATGATGATGACTGCACATAGATAATCATATTGGTGAATGGAGGGACTTGGTCATTTCTCCTTTTTAGCTGCACAGAGTCACTCAATCTTGCTTATTTTATTTTCCTGGCAAGGAACTGATTCATATTTACAGTAAATGATGACCATTCCAACTCAATTAGGGACTCAACTGATAGCAGCGTTCATTCACTGCATAGTGCTTTGTTGGCTACGAGTGGCGGATATAATCAACATCCTTGTCTGATTACTTAAGAGGAAAGAATTGCGTGTGGTAAATTTAGGCTGATGAATGAATACATTTCCACTGAGTTGAAAGGGATCAAAAAACAAATGACTGTTTTCAGAGCAGATCATTTTTAATCTCCACACTGGTGTTTTGATCAGTCGAGTGAAAGGTTTCAATCATAATGCATAATACCTTTTTATTTCAGCCATCTTCAGAGTTCAAAGGATTGCAATAAATTGCATTGCAATGCAATCTGTCACTGTTCCATTGCTGTGGATGTGGCTCACAGTAGAAGCAGTTTTGACGTTGTTTTCTGCTCCTTGTGTGCTACCTGCTGTTTCTATGCACACAACAATTTGGCTGCATCATCTAATACTGCTTGCACACATGCCCTACATTTTACTAAAAGCTCCCTAAAAAAAAAAAAAAAACTTTTCCCCCCTCTCCTTCAGTGCTCCCTCATCTGGAGCTAAAAGTATAGCAAAAGCAATAACAACACATATTAGTCAAAGGTACATGATGTATTAGACAAACCAATTTTCTAAGAAACAGCTCTTTCCTCTTTGTATTATAACATAAGGGCACCAAGGGATTTGGGGGGAAACTGAGTCATTCTCTGTTCCCCATTATTACTATTACTTGTACCAGCAGTGACTTGGCTAGAACATGGACTGCCCTCTCTCTTTCTCTCTCTCTCTGTCCTCTCCCCTCTTCCCTCTTCCGGCAGCGCTCCATCCACGTTCATTCAGTGAGTGCGCTGGGCTCTATATTGGGATTATGGCTCAGCAAATCCGCTCTCCATAACTGGATTTCATGTTTTCACTCAACGCTGTCGCACCCGACTGGTAATGAAATCAGTGATTACGGACAGACGGCTGGTAATCAGATTAGCAGGGCGGTGTAGCATCAGTGCACGCTGACCTTGCTTATCACATCCGCCGGGAGGCAGGGATGGAGAGGTCCAAAGGGGTGATGAGAAGGAACAATAGAAGTGTCATTGGGACACAGGGGGCTGTCCAATGCTCAAGTCAAGTCAAGTGGGTTTTATTGTCATTTCAACCAAATACACTGTATATAGTGAGACGAAACAACATTTCACCATGTAGTCACGTGGTGCCACTTTAAGATACATAGAAGACATTTGAAACAGGCTACATTTAGTGCACTTAGGTTACATTTAGTGCAATTAGGCTACATTTAGTGCACATACAATATAAATATAAATATACATTAACTGCATCAGACAAACAGACACAAGACAGGGCATAAGCAGACTTGTAACAGAGCACTGATTGTTTTTAGAGGGGGTGGATGTAGAATATAGTGTTTAGCAGCATAGAAAATGTGCAGGTGTGCATTCAATTCAGTGTGAATAAACATGTGTCAGCCTTGCAGATGTTCTCTCTGGATGGATCGTTTGCCATCTTCAACAAAAACAAAACCAAACGGCCGATTTTAACACTCAATCTGCCCAAGAAATTCTCCAGTTGTGCAAATATGACATAAAGCTTCATTGTTACAATTATTTAGAAACTTCCCAATTGGATTTTGTTCATTCCTAACCTGACATGGATTTCAAGTCAAAGACTGAGTTCACTGAACTGATACGTATTTAAAAAAACTTGTTCAACTGTTGAATAATGCAAACTTTACTCCATAGCCCACAAATAGAATAGAATGGGTGGTAAGTGAACTGACAGGTGAGAGGGTGTTCTTCGGTGTAGTAGTTAGGGGCCGACCACTATGTATTTTTTGGGGCTGATACCAATATAGCTGATGGCTCTGGATGGCCAATAAACAATATTTGGCTGATATTTTGTACATTTATTCAGCTGTTTGGCTTGACTGGTAATTGACAAATTTACATAAAAAATTCCATGAAAAGCAACAAAGCGCCATTGAGTTGCCTGCTCATTTTATGTATTGGCCACCATTTTGGCCAATATATCATATATCATATCAATATAGCATATATCATTGCATCCCTTGGTTGCCACTAGGATCTCACCCATTAGTAATTACATAAAAATGTTCACAGAATTCTAATATTTCTCCTAAAACTTTTTTTGTAGTTACACTAACTACAAACTACACTAACTTTTTGTAGGTGCACTAAGATTGATGGAAAATTAAATGTGACGATGTTTTTAACTCTAACGTCATGGAACTATAACTATACTCTAGGTCTGGCGCAATAATCAAGGAACAGTGGAGTGGCTTGGACTCACTGAACTGTGCTTGGGCTATTTGAACTATGCCTTGAACTGCTTGATTATTACGCTGGAATGAAAGTATAGTTTCAAGTCATACTGAAGAGCCTTGTTGCTGACTAAGCGCGAACAGGCACACACAGGGAGCAGCATCAATGCCTGTAAATGATTTAACACGGCAGTGGTATGCATGAGCTGAGACACATGGGTGACAGATGGGTGTCATCTCCTGATCCATCAATCACGGTCATCACACATTCAGGTTGCCACCTACGACAGCAGTCTTGAGAAGCGTCCTGTGAAGTTGCAAAAAAAAAAGAAAAAAAGAAAAGCTCTATAGTGTTGGAATACTGCAAAGGCAGTATCTTTTATTAACACATCCTGATTTTGTGTTGAGGCTTGTGTCAAAGCTTTCCTTTGTTTGGCTCAATTTTCTTCTTCTTCCTCTTTGCTTCTTCCTCTTCTTCTTCTTCTTCTCCTTCTTCCTCTGCTGCTGCAGGAGTTTGTGATGATCGTGGTCTTTGGCCTGGAGTACATTATCCGCATCTGGTCTGCTGGCTGCTGCTGCCGCTACCGAGGATGGCAGGGGCGACTGCGCTTCGCCAGGAAGCCATTTTGTGTCATAGGTAAAAGCACTTTCTTACCTACCGGTCAGACATTTTGTTTTCCATTTTCACTTAGCTCACATTGCTCTTTGCACCATTGAGAATGCAGGCCAGAATAATTGTCAAAGAGCGAAACTATCAAGAAGCCATTAACCATAACACATTAGAAATGCCAATTGTTACACACTGTACATGTGGTACTGCATGATTTATGGAACATGATAGAGCACAACCCTTGGGCCAAGCCATGCTGTGAGTTTTAGCAGGTCTGGTTCTCAGTAAGCAGGTGATTTGTGACCCTGTGATAAAGTGCAGTGCAGCGTGGCCCTTTAGCCGCTGTCCTGAATTCTTTCCAGCGCGTGTACGCACCCACACACACACACACACACACACACACACACACACACAGTCACACATCTTTCCATCCCCACTCCCAAGAGACTCCCAACACACACAGCTGCAGCACTGGTCTGCAGAGACAGCCAGAGGTGTTCACACACACACACACACACACACACACACACACACACACACACACACACAAACATACATACAGTCACACTCGTTCTCAAACACAGAGACAAACACTCACACACGGTAACACTCGTTCTCTCTCACACACACGGACACCCACACTCTCTCTCCACTGTCCCTCAGAAACCATATGTGCAGAGGCTGCTGTGGACTGCGGTTGAAGTGGAAGCGTCTGAGATTTTTGATGTCTGAAATTTTGGGATTGTGTCAGTCAGATGTTTTTATGGTGTGTGTGTGTGTGTGTGAGAGAGAGAGTGACCATGACTTAAAAGGAGTTAGGGAGTGAGAGACGCAGAGAGAGAGGTAGAGAGAGAGAGAGATGAGATTGGAAGTGAGAGACCAGCAGATGGCTTTGTATGCAGAGGGGTTATTAATCAGGATGGCTGGGTGAAGTGGACATGAGCTCAGACACTTGAGCTGTGGACCCTCAATGAATGAGAGACAGACAGAGAAAGAGAGAGAGAGAGAGAGAAAGACAGGAAGAGAAAGAGAGAGAAAGGGGAAGGGATAATGAGCAATGGATAGTTGGACCACAAACATTTACAAACATACACACACACGCGCACACACACAGACACACACACACACACACTTGAACGGACAGATTGGGTGTGATTACAGCTAGATTGGGGTCGGAGAGCTTTAAATCAGTTGAGTGTCTTGAGTGTGTGATATCCAGCTCTGTCTCTCTTTGTGGCCACTCACACTATCTTTTTTCGGCCTCTTTTTTGTAAATGGTCTCACATACACACACACACACACACACACACACACACACACATACACTGAGAGAAAGAGAGTCCTCTAAGAAGCTTACCCCTACTCTCACCCCAGTACCCCCGCAACCCTTCGGAACCCCTTTGGACCCCGCCCCCGACACACACACACACACACACACACAGACACACACCACAAACACTGAGACAGCCTCTTATTTTAGCACACACATACCGGACATAAACATACAAATGCTCACGCTGATACATCAGACACACAGACACACACATATACACTGAGTTCCCTTCCATTTTCTGTCCGTTTCTCTCGTCTTCTCTTACATGTAATGGCTCACTCCCCATATATCTCTCTGTACTTCATTTTGTACTCTTTACAGGTTTATGGGTTTATAACTTTAATTATATAAGAAAATATTTTGTGCTTACATGTACTGTACACTCTGGTTGTGTGTGTATGTATGTGTGTGTGTTTTGTGCATACTGTGTACACTTTGTGTGTGTGTATGTGTGTGTGTGTGTGTGTGTGTGTGTGTGTGTGTGTGTATGTGTGTGTGTGTGTGTTTTTGAGAGGGAATGAGAGGGAATTTTTATTTCTGTGTCCACACAGTTAACACACCCCCTGCACGAACCTCCCCTCTCTCAACCCACCCATTACTCAGAGGGAAGCCATCACTTACCGGCCCTGCACCATGTGAAGTCCAGAAGAATGTTTATTTTAGGTTAAAAGACCACACACCACTACTCCACATGTATGCCGTGGTGATTCCCACTTTAGGCCCTCCATAGCAGGGATAACACTATCCCAGAGCTAGCTAGCTGTTGAGCTGGACGGAGTGGTTAATTTGCTTGCAATTACAGCTTTGAACACATAGTTCATTTTTTTTGGTCTCTAATAAAGTTTCATTAGAGTATGTGTGTGTGTGTGTATATATATATATATATATATATATATATATATATATATATGCTCCTGTATGCTTATATATTTACCAATAGTAGCCTGCATCTCTCTGTACTTGTGAGCAAACTGTTAGTAATGAGGTTCACTGCTCAGCCTTGAGAAGAAACAGACATGTCTGCAGACCAGCTTAAAGCGGGACCAGGAAAGCTTGCAATTTCTTTTACCTCTGGAGCTCCCCCTACAGGCACTGATAAAAAACAAAAAAAAAAAAATAGCAACAGCATTGTACATTCTCACTAATCCACGTGGATCTGTTTGCAAACCGATTCATTGGAACCAGCAATGATCATTTTTATGTTTGTGTTGACTGACAAAGTAATAAACGTGATTTCAGTTTCATACAGTTTAGGTTTCGTTTAACACGACTTGTGTTTTCAAACTGCTCGTGTTTGTAACTGCACGATTAATTGATGGAGGATGCTGAAAGAGCCTTAATGAACCATTTAACCATCAAAGTGACTATGAAGCTGGTAAATTAACTTTAAAATGTTGCCTGGTATCCCTTCGATCATCGGAGTCCCAAAGTGGTCTCCAGGCCTTGGGGACATACTACCCCTGGTCTCCAGCATATGGAACCTCAACAGTAATGATAAATGCTAATTCTTTATATTTGCCAACACTCAGATAATGCTTATTAGTAATGTGAAAGTTATTATATAGGAACATTAATAAGTGTCCATATCATTTTGGAATTTATGTCTCCCTGTATGGATACCCTACACTGCCATATGAGCTCTTTGCTGAAGTCCCCACTAATGTGTTCAGATCCATGTTTTTCACAGTTGACTAAAGGCATCCAGTGAGTTTGGTGCAGGGTAAAATAAGCCAGTTAACATAGATAGAGACACATTTCTGTGACAATGCTAAATGAACCTTCAGAGTATATTATTGTTCTCACTGATAGGGTAAGCGTGCTGGGATGCAGTTAGCTGCTAACTGCCAACAGCAACAACCTTGCAGCAGTCACACACCTGTGATTGGTGCTATTGGACCCCCCCCAAAAGGGCATATTTTTTCCACCAGCAGGGTAGAGACTCCTTTCAAATATTACCCTGGGTTTGAGTTCCGCTCAGCATGTTTGTCTGAAATGAAGAGGCTGATGAGAAACAAGTCAAGAGGAGGGATAGAGTTTTTCGGACGTTTTCTTTTCTTTTCCCTCTACAGCCAGAGCCCCAGAGTGGTTTGTGTTCTTTGAGGGTTTGGTGTTATCCTTCTGGTGGATGTGGTTTCAGCCTAAACCCCCCCCCTCATTCTTTCCCTCTCTTGCCTGCTCTCACGCTGTCTGAGAGAAAGACAGAAAGAGATTTCACAGAGATATTCCCTAATGTTAGTCAGCCTGTCAGTCTTTGCCTTTCCCATTTTCACTGTTTCTATTACTTTTCATGTGGTTCATTCTCTTTAGCTATCATGCAATTCATTCTCTGTTGTTGTTTTTTATCTTCTAGTCTCTTTGTAACTTCTTTTTGTCTGTCTTTAAGTCTCTCTTCTTTCAGACTGTTTTTGATTTGCAGAGAAGAGTTGTCACGTAGATGCACAAGGACTAATCCATAATATCTCACCTTGGGAAAAAAATAACAGGCCAACTGGACACAGGAGGTTTATCACCTCTGTGTGTAGGACTAAGTGTGTGTGTGTGTGTACAAAGTTAGTGTGCGTGTATATGTGTGTGTGTGTGTGTTTTGTATGTACTGTGTACACTGTGTGTGTATATGTGTATGTGTGCACATTTGCACGCACCTTTGGCAGATATGCTTTCACACTCACGCTGGTGTGACTTCTCGCTGCCCTGGCTTATGTGTGCTTACCTCTGCTCATCAGTGTGAAGGTGATTCATACGTGCGTAACCTTCAACACGACTAGACTTTTAAAAGCGCCGAGCTGAATCGCAGCAACAAATTACTTTGAGAAAGGTCTGATGAGAGGCCTTGGCTGGCCACAAATAGTCAAGCATGTAGGCGGAGGTTATAATTTGCCCTCTTTGACTGTGTTGGAGTCACATGCATGGTGCATGGATGAAACCACATATGAATAATCAGAGAAATGTTGATATGGCATGCACATTACATACAACTTCCTTTTGATGCTGCTGGTTAAAGGCTGAATTGGTTGATTAGGAAGATGAACACCTGTTGTTTATTTCACCTCTGGAATGTGGTTAGAATTGCATAACAAACAGATGAGCAGCTGTGCTCAGAGTCTTGAGTTCATGAAGATGGTCTTTTGCTCCTGTGTTTAATATGCAGTTTATACTGCTAGGCCTTTTCTTCCTCTTCTCTTTCTCTTCTAGTAGTTTAATCTCTCCTTTCATTCTCTTCTCATTTCTCTCAGTTCATGTTCTCTCCATCACTTGTTCTTTTGTCTCCAGACATCATCGTGCTCATTGCCTCGGTTGCTGTGGTGTCGGCCGGCAGCCAAGGCAACATCTTTGCGACATCGGCTCTCCGCAGTCTGCGTTTCCTGCAAATCCTGCGGATGGTGCGAATGGACCGGCGTGGAGGCACCTGGAAGCTGCTGGGATCTGTAGTCTACGCGCACAGCAAGGTGGGCCAAAAAACTTCATTTGACCTCTGACTGAATAAACTACACTGACCACAATTTTCACCAGTTTTGCCCTCTAAAAAGTACTTGTAAGTGTGAATGTAGTTGTATGTGTCATTCTAGGTGAGATCAATGCTAAGATCAGGGGGTTTGTGTCTTGGGAGAGGAAACGCAACCTAAAGAAAGTTGAATTTGTCAGCATACAAAACCAATAAAGTCTCAAATGTATCAGAAGAGCCTTTTTGTTTTTCTCCCAAAGAGAACTAGTAATGGCTTTCACCACTTTGTTAGATGACTCACTGTGGCCTCAGAAAGTGCTGTCAGTGAATAGCGAGTCGTAGGATGTGTCACTTTTCTTCAAAGCCTTGAAAAGTGAACCCTCAAAGATCCCCATCTGCCCGCATATCTGACTGCTTGTCTGTCTCACCTTGAGTCCTTGGGGCACCGGTAATGGCAATGTAAGCAACTAAAGGTGTGTGCAGCCAGCATCCTTAAATGGTCTGGAAAAATCCACCCCCCCTCTGTCTTAGGAGGATCAGCCTGGGTTGTAACACATCAGCCGCAGGAACAGAGCAGGAAAGCCAGCCGCATCTCCTCCCTATCTATCATCTCCCAGCTAACCCCCAGCGTCAACTGCACCACAAATATAATCCACCCCACCCCCACCCTTTCTGAAAAACACTATGCAGAGGTCAGCACTACAACTATGTCTGGACTCTACACTACAGCATGACGTTCTTCATGTATCGCTTTTTGAACGTAAAGTCAACTTGACTCATTCAGGAATTTCCTTGTTGTATATCTGTGACATTCATAAATTTGTATGTATACATTTAGCCATTCACTGACAGAGGAGGGAGTTGTTAGCTAACAACAAAGGTTGTTTTTTGTAGGTGTGCGTATTTGTTTATTTATTTATTTGTTTTGTTGTTCTGATCTCCTGCTCCTGTATTCGTTGGTGGCACCGGTGACCATGTACCAGTAATCTTTGCTACTCTCTCCTAGCCAGGCGGTTATGATTACAGAGTGCAGGGTGAAAAGAAAACATATTCAGTTTTGGGGATTAATCCCAGATTAGAGCTGAATCTGGGAGGTGCCCAGCCCTGGAGTTGGATCTGCGGCATCACTCAGATTAGGGGTTGAAGTGAGGTCAGCTGCAGGGGAACTGTCATTGTTTCAACCACGCCTTACCTTGCTGAGCTTTGGTCAAAATTTCAGATCAAATTTTTGGCTTCACACTTGGGCAACCCTGTTCTCTTACACCTCTAATTTCTGTTGTAAATTTGAGTGCCTTTGCCGTGCTTTGACCTGAGTGCAGAATGTGCTGCACTGTGTGGGAAAGTTGGCTTTCTTCACATCATGGTCTAATCGGGATCAGTACTTTAACCCACACTTTGAAAATGTACATGTCCAAGGTGTGACATTTAAAAAAGAAATGCTCAATTAGAAGGTCAGCTCCAGCAAGCTGGATGACATGAACTTCACTTCCTGGCTTGTCTGCCCACTGAGTCTACAAAAGGCTTTATATACCTTCCTATGATACTCTAACAATAGATAGATAGATAGATAGATAGATTACCGCTAGTGTTTGTAATGGTCATGTGTGTTGTGCAGGAGCTGGTCACGGCATGGTACATCGGGTTCCTGGTGCTCATCTTCTCTTCCTTCTTGGTCTACCTGGTGGAGAAGGAGCTGAACACGGAGTTTGCCACCTACGCGGATGCACTGTGGTGGGGAACGGTAAGTTTCCAGCTCTGTTGCCTCACTCACCTCCACCCACACTCAACATTTGGCCAGACTGGTTCACTTTCACCTGCGTCCTCTCTCATGGTATGACAAACATTTGGCCAGACTGGTTCACTTTCACCTGCGTCCTCTCTCATGGTATGACAAAGGTTACACAACAACTTTGAAACTACCCATTTAGCATTTCTGTTTTAGCATCAAATAAAAGTTTTTGATTGTATTATTTTTAAGTAGGACAAGAGCACACTGATTTGTATTGTCATATCAGTCATCATTTCCTTGCCTAGACAGATATGGCTTATCAATTTATTTATTTATCCAGTAATTCATTTATTCATTTCCAAAGACTGAAAGCATTTTGTCTGGCCTCATTGATCTTCTCCTTGTTTGTGTTGTAGAGATAGATAGATGGATCAAAGGAGATGGAATGATAGAAAGAGGTAGTGAGAGAGAGAGAGAGAGAGAGAGAGAGAGGGAAGATTGAAACTGCTTTGGCTGATAAACATAAGCGTAGGCTCAATTATGCAGTTATCTTTACAGGAATAAAGAAAAATTGTAATGGAGTCTGGGAGTCATTCTTGCCACACATGGCTGGCCTCGACTCCACAGGGGCCCTGCGTCACTAAATCAATGCGAGTCATTTATGGTCTTTGCCATTCCATTACACACGCACACACACACACACACACACACACACACACACACACACACATACAGAAGTTCAGCAGAGGTCAGAGAGGAATGAAGAAAAGGCCAAGAATATCTTTCACACACACATATCATGAAAACATACAATAGCAGATTGTATACACACACACTCACACAACACATGCATGCACACACAGACACACACACTCACACACACACATGCAAATAACTGGGCTGCAGACCTTGACAAAAGAAGTCTACCACAATCACAGGATTTGCCACAAACAGGCCACAAATCAAAGCACATGTAATCTTGACAGATTTAGCCTTAGATGATTTTTCCACTCCTGTCATCTCTCTTTCTCTTTCTCTCTCTCTCTCTCTCTCTCTCTCTCTCTTTCTCTCTCTCTGTCTAAACCCTATCTTGGCCTTTCATTCAACCCTCTCTCAGAAATGCTCCAGCTTTATGTGCATATTAACATAATAATGTCATTTTGTGAGGATCTTTATGCCTTCTGAGGACATTTTCTTTGTGAGGACAGTGCTCATATTCCACTTTATTTTGCACCCCACAGGTGACACTGACTATGTACCTTTTCATGTGTCTCGTCTAGATCACTCTCACCACCATAGGCTATGGGGACAAGACACCTAAGACATGGACAGGTCGCATGCTCTCAGCTGGGTTCGCACTGCTTGGCATCTCGTTTTTCGCTCTGCCTGCGGTGAGTACATGTGCTATTCTTATGTTGTGCCTGTTCTGTGTATACCCACACAGACAGGTATAAACACAATATACACATACAATGACCAGTACACACATTTTCTTAGCTCTACCCTATTTCCCAGTGTTCACATGTCTGCTTTGGGGGGGGTCTTTTGACCTCACGCACTCCTTCCTTATATGCGTATAATATATAAGTATATAATAATATAATATAAGTATATAATAATATATATATATATATATATATATATATATATATATATATATATATATATATATATATATATATATATATATATATATTCCTCACTGCTTTGAGCCCTGGTGCTGACGTGATCATGTGATCTCTGCTTTTTTTGTTTGGCATCCTGGGATATAAGAACCATGTATGAAATGTATGAGAGCTAATGTATGAGATCTCTCCTTCTGTCTCTCTCACTCACTCTCTCTCTTGATCTGTAGGGTATACTGGGCTCTGGCTTTGCTCTAAAGGTCCAGGAGCAGCATCGCCAGAAGCACTTTGAGAAGAGAAGGAATCCAGCAGCCTGCCTTATACAGGTAGGACTACACACACACACACACTATCTCTCGCTCTCTCATTCATACTTGCACCCACACACATTCACATACAATATCAGGCTCTTTAACATGGCACTCAATACTTCTGAATAGGTGAGTCAAGAATAGGAATTGGGCTATTGTATATACAGAGGCAATTTTAATGACTTGACAAAAAGTGAGGGAAGTGAATTGCCCTTGTGGGAAATTCAATTTTAGGTATGAATTGAATGGAGATCCGAGTGAATAAAGAAAGATGTTCTCGCCTTAAAGACCCACTCCAGTGACTGCAATGTCTCTGTTCAGAAGTGCAGTTACATATTAATTGTTAATCAGAGGAACACAACAACTCACAGAGAAAGACAAAGACATGGAATTGCACTGACATTTTAGACAGGGGAGTCCAACCGTATGACCAGCTTAAGTTTTGTAACATGTTTGTCTCCTAAGCCTCAGAGTCCTGTCAAGGCTTATGAAGCACACACACAGTGGTGAAAGAACACACTCACTGAAGTAACCCATAATCATCGTTGACAACAACCATGGTTTTTTTTAATAAACAAAAAATGTCAAAATGCTTTTTTGGAACACAAAGATGAACATAGTTGAGTTTTAGTGGTTCTTAGGTTCCCGCTGCCCCGCTGAAGCACTGGTGGTCTGTCACTGTGCCTTCACAAAAGCCCATAAGCCCTCACTCTCAACCCCTCTACGATGTCCCTCTCAAACCGTGCCATTTAAGGACACCAACCACCGACCCCGTCACGGTTCCCCCGCACCGAGCTGCCGATGGTGTCCGTTTTCTGTTTTCTGTTTTCTCTACAAATTGTTTCAATGCTTGAGTGAGGAATGTCAGTGAAGGTTCTCCACTGGCATGAAGAATGTAAACAAGTAAATTGAAGAGAGTGGGTTATGAATGGGCCCCTTGCTGGATTGTTCAAGAGATCTCACAAATTCAATCAGTTTTAATAGAACCTGACTGCAAAAACAGGGAAATGCTAGAAGCAAGTATTTTAAATAATTTTTATTGTTCTTTTATATTTGCAACCAACACACAACAATCTATTACCTCATTTAAGCCTGGATAACCCATTGCTTTAAGATTCCAAATCCAAAAGGTTTCTTGTTGTAATAATAATATTAGTCTGTCACCTCCACGTGTTGATGTTTTTACAATTTTAATACCTTGAATTCTTAAGCCAGACGGTGATACTGATACAGAGGTAGAGCCTGTTGTTTTCAGACGTCTTATTACTGCGGGAACGAGCTTTGCGTTGTTGGGGTATTAACTAGGCTGATTCAGATGCCTCTGCTGGATGTAAGGCACAATTCTCTAATGACCAAGAAATTATGATGTGTTTTTTATATCCTTGTGTGTGTGTGTTTGTGTGTGTGTATGTGTGTGTGTTCAGGAAGTTTACGCGTGTTTTATGCTTGTGTGTTTGTGCGTGCATGTTTGATTCTGTTTATGTGTGTGTGTGCGTGTATGAATGTGTGTGTGTACGTGTGTGTGTATGCGTGTCTGTGTGTGTGTACGTGTATGTGTATGAGTGTGTGTGTGTGTGTGACATATTAATCTACATGTGTGCGAGAGTTTCACTGCCTGTCTTCTTCACATGCACCCCCAAACCTCTGCCTTTGCCCACCCCCCTACCTACACACGTACAACTTACCTTCTATCCACTCTCCTGCCAAATTCCCACGCCCACTTCTCCACGTCAACCCCCATGGCTCTGTCCCTCCGCTGGGCTTCACCTCCACCCTCCGGCACCCTCCTCTGCCCTGCTCTCTCCCAGGCTGCGTGGCGGTACTACTCCACCGATGGCAGCCGATCCTACCTGGGGGCAACGTGGAAACACTATGAGCGCGCCCTGCCCGCCCTAAGGCATGTATGGATGCCTGTGCACCGACAGCCGCCCCTCCACCACCCCCAAACCCCCCAAATCCTCCACCTCCAAACCTGTCTTACTCCTTCTTACCCCCACTTCACTTCGCTCTCCGTCCCCTAAAGCCATAACCGGTGATGATGTTACTAATCTGCATCTTTGTTTCTTTGTATTTCCTCTCTTCCTTCCTCCCTCCCTCCCTCCCTCCCTCCCTCCCTCTATTTTTCCCTTTTACATATATTTTTTTTCCTTTCTTTTTTTATATCCATTTATTTTTCCCCTTCTTTTTCTCCAACTTGTTGTTTTTTTGTTTGGTTTTGGATTTTCGTTTGGTTTTGTTCCCTCTCCTCTCCTCCCCGCTCCTCCTGGTTCTGTGTTCTCTGCATGCAGTGTGTTTGGCGTAGCTATGCGGCTGATGAGAACTCAGTTTCCGTTGCTACCTGGAAGCCTCATTTGAAGGCCTTGCATACCTGCAGTCCTACAAAGTAGGTACAAATCTCTCTGGCAGCTGACGTCGTACACGGTTGTCCATTAACACCTCTGTCTTTCTGTTCGCCCTTTAACCTCTTCATCCCTTCCCCCCATCATGTTGTGAGCTCTCAACTATATCAGCCATCTTCCATCAGTCCTCATATATCTGTTGTCTATGTGATTCAACACACATGGCACATTCAATTCTTTGTGCTTTTCTTTTAAATCATTTCAGCCATTCACTCAGCCATCCTTCCAGTATAGTTTTGTCCTTGTCCATGTGCAATAAGGTTTGCAGCCATCAAAAAAATTATATATATATATATTTTAAAAAAAATCCAGTGTCCTCCGGGCTCCATCCTTAGGAGAATACAATAGCCACATAGGAACCTCCTAAAGAGCACTTGACTGGGCTAAAGAGGCAGAAGCTTCAATTTGGCAACAGTTCTTCCCCCATTGCATTAGCATGAGACTGTCATTAGCAGACTGGAGCAAATGAACTGGAGCCTGGAAGTATTGGATTGGCCATCTGCTGAATTTGCTGACATGCTGATATATTCACATACACACACACACACACACACACACACACACATTGAATCATATGAACCACCTACACATAACGTGCTCACAAACGATAATTACAAGTGTGTGGTGATATGGTAATTGTGCCATGCATAATGCTGTTGGATTAGCCTTTGCTAATTTGCCTTTCCACATACCATATGTCAGTGTACACACACACACTCACACATATATTTCTGCCTATAGAATGTTTTTGGTGCTCTGATGTATGTCTCTGCATGTCAGCTTTTTATGGCTTAATCATTTACAGTTTGGTTAATAATTGGTTAATAATTTACAGTCTTGGTTCCCAAATGTGTCTGTGTGTTGTTTTGCATGTTGCTTCCTCCTGCATTTGAAGATCAGCTTTTTCTTTCCCAGAGTTGCTTTGTCTGAGTTCTTGGAATCACCAACAGAGGTGGAACTATCAGATCCAGAGTAGTTATTTTGTCTCAGTTCATATCACCACCAGTTTCATATCACCACTTAATTCTAGAATCTGAAAATTAGCCAACGGTGAAATCAGAGGGTTACGTTAGTCACTTTGCTTTACCGTATATGTGGACTAGAGTGATAAAAGTACAAATATAGTCTAGGAAGGTTCCAGAACTGATCTGCTCTCATTTCTTTATAGAAAAGCTACTGTTTAGGAACTGTTATCTCCTGGACTTGAGCAGTTCCTCCTCTGCGCCACCGGGTGCTGTCTCTAACAGTACCCAAGTCAATGATTCTGAGAACTACATAGTTGAAGTATTTGTCATGTGAAATAACCTTGTTTTCTTCCCTTTTTCCCCTCTCCTCTACACACCACCACCACCACCTCTCCAACTGAAGGAAGGACCAGGGGGAGACCACAGCAAGGTTTGTTCTCTAGCTCACTTCACTATGCCACTACATCAAGTTGAGAATTGAAAGCAAGTATCAAGCTGCTACACTATGCTGTTCAGCTGCACTGAACTGCACAAACTATGTAGGTAGTGAAGTGTACAATCAACTCACTGGATTATGTCCAAGCTATTTCTCATATTGCCATAGCTCTATGGAGGATATGAATATCTCCTTATATATAATAATTTATACAGTGCCTCTTTCTGTTCCTATCCCTGTGAGCATAAGGATGAGGGTATTGGGAGCTTGTTACTGTGTAATTCTCTAGTGCATCTCCTCTGCTCTGTCTGCTGCTGGGGGGAGGAGAGGAGAGGAGATGAGGTGTTGGAACAGCACTCCTTTAGGTGCTAATGGACTCCATGCGATCCGTGCAGCCTCTGATAATGACTCCCAGTGATCATCACCTATCCATCGGCTTGAGTCGCCAGGCCACTGAATGGATTCCATTCTCGTTTTAATTGGCCCAAGGCAGCATGCTGTAGACAGAGAGATGGCAGTAATAGTCGTTTAACTCTTTATGGCTCATGCTCTTTCTCTCTCTCTCTGTCCACCTCTCTCTCTCTCTCTGTCCACTTCTTTCTCTCTCTATCCCTCTCTCTGTCTGCCTCTCTTTCACCCGCTCTCTCTCTCTTTCTCGCTTTCTCTGTCCCCTGTCTGCTTTCTCTGTCTGCCTCTTTCTGTCTGTCTCTGTCTCTGTATGTGTGTGTGTATGTGTGTGTGTGTGTGTGTGACTTCTCTCTCAGACACACAGACACACATACTCTACAGATGAAGCCTAATTGTGCTTTTCCACTCTCTGACGCAGTGCAATTTTATTTTGCATTTCACTTATCTGTCTGAGAGGCACTGTGGGGACTCGGTAAAATGTTGATGGGGGGATAGAAGGCAACACTGCCAAAGTTATTCAACACTTTGCACAACAGATTAGCGAGGGGAAATGAGAGTAGCCAAGCAGTTTAGGAGAGACATAGGTTAGTGTCCATGCTGCTGTTTATTAGTTTGGAGTGGACTGAATTGTTATCTTTCTATTAAGTTGTGTTTCTGGCTTAGTGCCAGTTAGGATAAAATGGCAGACTCGACAGTGTGAGGCTGTAAAGGTTGTGAGGCTGTTGTTGTTCCTGTAAAAGACCTGTGTGGGAGACTGCGTAGGGGGCCTGTGTATGCTTGTTATGTGTGTGTATGTGTGTGTGTGTGTGTGTGTGTGTGTGTGTGTGTGTGTGTGTGTGTGTATGCGCTTGCGTGTTACAGTGAATTGTGTTTGGACAAATTGTGAACCAAACCTTTGGCAAGTTTGAAGAGTGTCAGATTAGACTTTCCTTGTTTGCCCTCTTCGGAGGAAAAGGGAGAAATCAGGAAAATACAGCAAGCAGCAGTACTTTCCACTGCTGTTAGCTGCTGCTGTCTGTTTTTCAAAATAGAGGAAGCCATTTCACATACTACGGATAGCAAATTGCAACGGTTCCTTGTCACGTTCTTGTCAACTTCTCCTTTTTGACCCTCACACTTGCAATGCTGGTGCCACAAAGTAACGACTTTTGTGATATTATTTTTAATTGCTGCTGAACCTCATGTACCAGGTGATGCAATCGCTGTGTTGACTGGAATTACTCAGCTGATTCAAAGCAGTCCCTGTGTCTTCTTCTGCACACTTTAAAATAAACAGGAATGAAATATGCAACACTAAAAGATACAATATCAACAATACTCTCTTTATAGCACTAATGATGATGATGACAATGATGACACTGTACCTCCCATCTTCCTTATTCCATAGTAAGGCGTTTAGTCGCAGGATGAAGTTTCTGAGGAGATATGTGCAACTCCGCCATAGGTACCCAACAACTTGGTCTTGGCCATTGCTGTCCCTGTTACTCCTACAATGCCAACTGACAGTGTGCTGCCTCTGTGTTGTGTGCAGTGTGTGGCTGAGGGTCAGGGGGCTTAATTGATTGATTTATTTCTGGTTTGTTTGTTTTTGAGAGTTTGTGGGGGTGGGGGCGTTTCTGCGTGTTTTCTTACGTTAACCAAGCCGTCTTGCTTGTACTGGTGGTATTTTACGAATGTTCCCCTGTTCCTACAGATTGAAGAAGCTAGCACAGTTAACATCAAGGTCATTCAGCCTATGTCTAAAAAGAACCATGGATATTCTAAATCACATTTACCCTTGTGCAACAGCAAGAACAAAAATGGCCGGCCTTGCTATCAAGGATCAAGTAGAGCTTCAATTCAATGAGCCACTCTGACTGTTCCTTTGTGATTATGCAACTCACAGTATGAATGCATAGACACAGAAACCCACGCACAGCTAATCAAAAAGTAGCTTATGGAAATGCCATAAGGTATTCATGGTAATTCCCTAACCTCGCATTACCTATGTGTGTTTCCCAGAAGCAAAAAAAAAAAAAAAAAAAAAAAAAACAACCCTTCTGTGAATGCTTCAGAAGGATTGCTTTGAATATCCTTGCCAGCACTGACCATGAAAATTCATCAACCCTTTTTTTTTTCAGTCAGATAAAGCACCGTTTTTTGAGGGTTTTTGAAGGTTTGACTAAGGCTCCACTTTGACCCCTAGCGATGCACCACCACAACCTGTTTAACTACTCACCCTACTAGCCCCTGCATGTTGCCAGAAGACACCCAGTAGAACAGACAGTTAGAATAACAACAGCATGTTGCTCTCTGTCCCACCTTTATGCTCTCCCTCTTTAGCTTGCTAAACATAATCAGTACCAGTAATGTGAGTTTAATTAACTACAATCATCAGTTAGGTTACTGACAAAGGAGTGACTTACAGCCAGTCTAACCAGTAAGTTCGTTCTTTCAAGTGCTTGATCTTGTAACCTGCTCATTGCATCAGTGGGTATGTGATATAATCCTGTGTGTCTGTATTGCTCTGATGAAAGATTTTTATTTCTTCCATTTTCTCTCTTTTCTTAATCTGTCTATCCATCTCTCATTCTCTCTCCCTTTTTCTCTCTTTGCCCTACTCTCTCTCTCTCTCTGTGTGTGTGTCTCTCTGTTTATCTCTGTACAGCAGTGGTCAAAAGATGAGTTTCAAGGACCGTGTGCGAATGGCCAGCCCACGGGGTCAAAGCATCAAGAGCCGCCAGACGTCCATGACGGACCGCCGATCGCCAGGGGCCGAGATCAGCGGTGAGGGCTCCAGCCCAGCTAAGGTGCAGAAGAGCTGGAGCTTCAACGACCGCACGCGCTTCCGGCCCTCGCTGCGCCTCAAGAGCCAATCACGCGCCCCCACCGAGAGTGAGTTCCCCCACTTGGCACTCACAAAATAAGATAAGGAGATAGGGAGTCATTATACATGCTGCACCCTACACTGCACTGCACTGCACTAAGCATTGAGTTCCTCCATCCTTTTTCCTTTGTTAATTGTCAGTTATTAACTGTGTACTGAAGGAGTTAGTAGATGTATCACTGGTCCTTCATACTGATTGTTGGTCTGGTAGGCTACTTTCCTTTTAAAAAAAAAGAAAAACTATAAAGGACCTTATGTTTTTGTTAGGGTGTACATCAGAGTGGTTGTTAGTCTCGCAGAGTGTTGGTCATGTAGACAAGTCATTTTTCTGCCTATTGCTTTTTAACGAATCCATAAAGGACCTTGTTTTTTTTGTTAGAGTGTACATCAGTGTGGTATTGACAACATATGAAATGTGGAGTGCATCATGGGGAATGTGGATGGTGATGATGATGGTAGACAACAGTGAATGACAGTCGTGCTGATGAATCTAATGAAGGTGATGCTGAGGACATGAACACTATGAGAGGTGTTGCATAGTCAAACCCCTGGGCTTCAATTTGGGATTCGGAGTGAAGCACATTGCTGAGGATGAAGGTGTGTGTGTGTGTGTTTGATGAGTTGGGTATGTGTATAGATGACCTTATTTTTCGTTTCACTCCTTAACTCGCCCACTGTGTGTGTGTGTGTGTGTGTATGTGTTTGTGTGTGTGGTTCTGTATCTTAAGGTCAAAGGTAAAGAGCCATAGCCTGAGGTTGCATTAGTGCGGTCTTCAAGGCCCATTGTTAAAACCTTTACATTTCTTTGCATCTTCCTGCTGGAATGTTTTCCCATTTTGGGCCTCAAGGCGTTCACCACTCATGGATAGACGACACAATGCACTTAACAAAGCGGACGTCTGCTTAAGCAGTAGAGCAAAACAGGGTTCACTCCTCTGTTCTCATGGATGAGAGAACAAGGGTTGACAGAGAGAAGAGAGGCAAAAGACACAATCTCATTCTTTGGCTAATAGCAAATGGAGAGGAATGAGAGAAAGAGAGAGAGAGAGATTTGCCTGATGTAGTTGTAGTTGTGTCAGGGAGTGTACCATACCACCATATTGGCAGACATGGCAGTACAGTCTCTGATGACGACATTTGCTCTTTGAAGAAGAGGTCTGGAGAAGTGGCTCTTAATGTGTCTTAATGTGTGTGTGTGTGTGTGTGTGTGTGTGTGTGTGTGTGTGTTCGTAAGCATGTTACCATGCTTCTTGATTCTCAAACGACTATGGAAAACTATGCTCTTCAGGGACAAAGAAAGAGACATTGTTGTATGCTTGTGCCTGTGAGTCACCACTAACTACACATGTGTATCTGTGCTCTTCAACCCACCAGCAGTCCTCTCCCTACTACAACACAAGGGGCACATTTCATCCTTTGTGAGCTTCTGCTGACTATGAGGCATTCTGAAGCACTTTCTCTTTCTGCATTTCTCTCACTCTCTCTCTCTCTCTCTTTCTGTGTGTCCCTCGCTTTCTCCCCCTCTTTGGAATGGCCTTTGGGGAGGATTTACGGATGATGCTGAAGTGGCAGGTCAGGCGGCCAGGCTGGCTGGGCCGTCATTTCTCAGGGAATTAGCGTGCCCTCTCCGTGATAGTTGCTGCTAACGCGTGGCCATAGATAACCTTTTATTGAGAGGAGCAGAGAGCAGGGAGGGGGAACTTTAGACATGAGTGCTTGAGTCTGCACTTTATACACTTGCGACACACATGGACATGGAACACACACATACACACACACAGAGACACAGACACTCACATAGGCTCTCTCTCTTTCTCTCTCTCACACACACACAGGTTTTAGTCAGCCTCTGGCTATAACTCCTGTGAAACTGGCCAGTGAAAGTGTGTGCGCAGCTCAACAAATGTGCCCCATTAGCAATTTCCTGCAGCCAGAAAAGGTCCTTATCTATCATGGGAGTAAGAGGACACTCCTAGCCTCTCGGCACTCACCCTCCCTTTCTTTCTTTCTTTCTTTCTTTCTGTATTGATAAAGCTCTCCTCTCCTCTCTTCCTCTCTTTCTCTCTCTCCCTCTATTGCCCTCTTTCTTTGTCCCTGGACTGTTTTCAGACTGTTTTCATTTCTTACTCTCTGCTTTACTAATCCCTTGTCTTTAGCTATATTCATCTCTCTCTTTCTCTCTACTGTCTACACATGCCTGCTTCAGCACACTGTTAATGCATCCAAACATGTACATTTACATTTACATTTAGGCATTTAGCAGACGCTTTTATCCAAAGAGACTTACAAAAGAGAATAACATTCAAGCTACAACACAATGAAATAACTAACAAAAGAGTGCATATTGCTAACGTAGAGACTGCACTATTTTAGTTAAAAGTGCAATATGTAATACAGTGCAGAGTAATTAAGTTGTTAAGTGCATTCTCAGAAATTTACGCCAGGAGACATTCTTGGAAGAGCTGGGTCTTCAAGAGTTTCTTGAAGGTGGAGAGGGTATCAGCTGATCTGGTAGCAATGTAAAATCTGTCTGTGCATACAACTCAGGGATTACAATGGCAGCTCAGAGGAGAGACGCTACAGGCCCAGAGTCAAGTCTCATGCGATTGAAAGAGCTGGAGATAACCTATTCATACTTGCTCTTTCTCTGTTCTCTCTGTTCTCCTCCTCTTCTCCCCACTCTCAACGTTTTTACCAGAGTCCTTCGGTGGAATCATGGAAATGGCAAGATATTCTGGCTCTGTTTCAGGAGATATCATTCCAATGGCAGGGAGTCGTGATTGACTAACAGATGTGACGTTAATCGTCAATGCGATACTACTAACAGTTGACTAAAGGATTATCTGATGTTAATTGTCAATGTGGAGTCAGTGTTTTTTTGTCTGCCTAAAATTGAAAGTCTTGGTGTTCCTCTGATAGGTGACAGCAACATGGGAGCAGATGACGCCTTTGACGAACGGAGCTGCCATTGTGACATGTCTGCAGAGGACCTGTTACCCTCCATTAAGTGTGTCATCAGAGCTGTCAGGTGAATGACTACACCACACATACACATACACACACACACACTTATTCATTTTCCCATCTTTTTGAGGACCTATTGTATGGGCCTTATGGTGTGAAGGTGAGGCAGTGAAGTGTGCGAGTGAGTGAGTAAGTGAGTGAATGAGTAAGCTATGTGAATGAGTGAGTGAGTTATGTCTACTATATTTCAACATGTTATATATTTTGGCATTTGGCATATTTTCTTTGAAATGGCCACACCGGTACAGCATGTTGAATTGAATGAAGAGAGTGTGAGTATGTGAGAATGAGAGCAGGAGCCAGCCCTCAGCTCAGTCCCCTAGCAACCCCCCCGAAAAAGCCCCCCAGTCCCCCCCCCCAAAAGCCCCAGGACTGTTTTCCATTGCTGGCCTATCAGTCAAACCACAAACCTTAAAGCCAGTATAAAAGCACAGTGTTGGGTTGCAGGGTGTTCTACTAGTCACGCAACACACAGCATGTGTGGCGGCATGCACAGACAGCCTGCAAGATGAAGGTGAGTTTGGATTCTATAGTGCAGGCAGCGAGATGGTGTGTGTGTGTATGTGTGTATTCTGTGTGCGTGTGTGTGTGTGAGTGAAGGAGAGTATGTGTGTTTGTGTGTGTGTCTGTGTGTTTGTGTGTGTGTGTGAGAGAGAGAGAGAGATTCTTAAATTACACTTCAGTGTTTCTCAGGGAGCTAAGTTGACTCAGAAGACAGAGCCTTTTGCTCTGAAAAATACAATAATTCAATTTGCTATGAAAATGTTTTCTGTGTAAAGTGATCACACTATTTTGCATTTCTGTTCCGCTGGTTTTATGGAGAGAGAAAAAGATGGATTGCGAACCCCCACATCACCATATCAGAGCCAAAACAAATCACTGCCATTAGTCATTTTCTGTTGATGCACTCCCCCTAGTGGCACTTGTGGTGTAATGCAGCCTTTCCTTTTGGCTCCATCCTGACTGCTTCTGCAAATTTAGAAGCTGCATCACTGTCTCTTAAGTGAGTCACACACAGCCTGCAGAACAATAATATCCCCGAGCCACATGGCAACATCAAGTAATGATTTTGCAGATATTTAGCGAAATTATGAACTTTATGAACCCAAAAAAAAACAAAGGATCCGCACAGCACAAGCTAGACTGGTTTCACAAAGCAAATAAATAAATATATGTATAATGCTTTCCCATAAAGTTTTTTTTGTTTGTTTGTTTGGTTTTTTTCACAGCCTCTCTGTGTGTTTTCCCACAAAAATAAATAGACACTGCAGAGTGCACTAGAAGCATTTGTGAGGTCAATGAATGCTAATTAGAAGAGCCAGCTGGCATTTTTACTATACTGATGCATTTGTAACAGAACTCTGTGGGAAAGAGATAGTGCCATGCTTAACTAAGTGAATTACAAATCTTTTTGTAAGATATTTTGGCATATACTAATTAAAGTGTGCACAATGCATACACCGTTCATTGTCATGCGCATAGTTGTCATTTATGTACTAACCTATATTAAACAGTGTACTGTGTGTGTGTGTGTGTGTGTGTGTGTGTTTGTGTTTGTGTTTGTGTTTGCCCCCTGTAGGATCATGAAGTTCCACGTAGCCAAAAAGAAGTTCAAGGAGACGCTGCGTCCGTATGACGTGAAGGATGTGATTGAGCAATATTCTGCTGGACACCTTGACATGCTGTGTCGAATCAAGAGCCTGCAGACAAGGTGGAGATGCTCTCTCTTTCTTTTACTCAAACACTCACACACACACTCACACACACACTTACCTTTATAGTTGAATGCAGGCAGACACACACATACACCACATTAGAGAATGAAATTCCCATGATAGCGTGTGAATATTTGGGTAGGTGTATTTTGTCTACAGGCTCTTCATGTGGTGAGGTTGCTGACATACTCATACAAACATACACACACACACACACACACACACACACACACAACGCACTCCTCAGAAATCCTTTTTGTGTGCACTGTGATTTTTCCCAGTCTGTGCAGGGGTCAGCATATACGCACACACACACACACACATACCTGCATACACAAATACATACACAAATACACACACACACACACACACACATTATCCAGTGTGCCATCAGACAGGCATATCTCATCAGTTGTTTGGCAGAAAGCAATGACAGGGATGTGCTCACAAATATTGCTCCCAAAATCATTTTTCAGCTACTCTGCACTGTGACTGGTTTTGTGGCACTAATGTGCTCAGTGCAGTAATATTTGTCATTGTTTTGAGTGCATAATTCATATCAGTTAATGTGCTTTGTTTTGAAGCAGAAAGAAGGGTCATTATCTCTGTTTCTATGGCATTCTATTTTTCTTTTTATAAATTATTTGAATTTGATATTATAATTTAAATTATTATAATTTTATATGGGAGACTGACAACGAAAACATAATCTACCACTATATGCTACTGCAGTAAAATTTGCAATAAAGGTACAGTTCACAGTCCAGTTTTGTTTTCAAAAGAGGTTGGTAAGACTTTAAATAAGCTCAATTGCTGACCAAAATACAACCAACTATAACTTCATGAGGCACTATGTTAATTACTGTTTCTGGTTTGTGGTATAGTACAAACCAACAAACAAACAAACAACTGTATGTGCTGCTCAAAGACCTGCCGAAGAGCAATGGATTTGAACTTTGTGGATTTGAACTGTGCCTTAAAGTTCTCCATTTGTTTAGAGATATGTATGAGGGGATATTTTACAGATTCAACTGCAATGGAAGTATCTCCCCCCTTCCAATAACTGCATGCCTCTCTTCTTCATCTCAAGATAATAATGAACAAACTAATGAACTTTTCTTTTTCCAGCTACTAACACACAATGTTTTCTCCTTTTACTAGGTCTCCCTCTGTTGTCTGATTTTAATGCTGTGGGTTCTGGTTTTCAGGTAGATGAAATAGTGAGCAGAGTGCTCTTGCCTTTTTCCTCTTCATCCTCTGGCAGTCACACACACACACTTTCATGTCTCGCCTCTTTACACCCGTTTGGATTTTCTCTCTCTCTCTCAGGGTGGACCAGATCCTGGGGCGGGGTCAGATTCCACTGGATAAGAAGGTCCGGGAAAAGCTGCTGTCTGATGGGGACCTGTTGGAGGATGTTAGCATGCTGGGTCGCGTCTGTAAGGTGGAGAGACAGGTCCGTTTTCGGTTGGAGTTATACTGACCGTTAAAGAACATCCAACATAGAGTTGTTGTAGCTTCATTCAGTATAAAACAATGCAAATCTGTCCAGAAATGAGCTATCCTGCTAATATCTTAAGCACATACAAAAGACCTCTATAGGGGGAAAATGTTTATTTTGATGTTAGTGGCTCCTCCTATGGCTGTTTTTGTTTTTTTGATGTTAGTAGGCTAGCTTACTTCTACCTGACTGGATTTCCGTCATCACTGTACTGAAAGAAAGTATGTTGAGCCCTCTAACAGAGCCAAAGTTCTCCACCAAGATAACCAAGCACATGGCAGAAGTATTGAGCAGTATGCTGAGTAGGTTTCATAGATCGGCTAATTTTCAATTCATATTGCTCAGCAAATGTTTACCCAGAGATATTTTATGATCAGTGGGCAGCCTGCTCCGAAAAAACAAAGAACTCGTCATGTGATTGCCTAACAATCAACATAACAAAAGTGACCCCATTTACCCTCCATAGGTAGTAATTGTAATAATGGAGTTCTGCACACATTATACCCTTATACAACATCTGTTGCTGTCCCTCTCTCTCTCTCTCTCTCTGTATCTCTCTCTCACACACACAAACACACATTCACACACACACACACATACTCACCTAATTGAATCTCCCTGTCTCTCACCATGCAGGTGCAGTCCATTGAATCCAAGCTGGACTCTCTGCTGGACATCTATCGACAGGTGCTCCACAAGGGCTCGTCCTCGGCCCTCACCCTGTCCTCGTTGCCCTTGTTTGAGTTTGAGCCAACCTCCGGCTACCCCAGCTCCATCCTCAGCCGTGACATGTCCACCTCCGCCCAGGTGCCCAGGTCAGCCAGCTCCAACTTGCACCGGGGCCTGCACATCATCCTGGCCCCCAATGAGCTCAACCTCAACCTGGGCACGGGGCCTGGCCCTTCTCCCAGCCCGGGGCCCTTCAGCCCACAGCCTCCCACCCCAGACAGTATGTCAGGGGTCACTCCGCCGCCGTTGCCACTCACTCCCAACAGCTTCTCCTCAGGGATGAGCCATGGGAACTTCTCCAGCCTGGTGAGACCGCCAATGCACCCTTCCTTGGTCAGTGGCGGGGGGATCCCCAATAACTCTATGGTCACAGCGGTGCCTCCACCACCTCCGCCTCCGGTCACCCACAACCCGCTGCTCTCACACCGGGCCGGCAGGAGGGAGGTTGTTGGAGGTCCTTCGGGAGGTGACTTCTCACCTCCCTTTCTGATGGGGGTGCGCGAGGAAGGGGAGGAGGTACTGAGCTCCGGGCTGGGCAGGCCTCCGTCACAACAACACCACCACCAGCAGCAGCCGCACCAGCAGCACCACCCCAAGAGCCGGCTGAGCTCCAAAGAGGATGGCTCCTGGAGGAGACACACAAGCCTAGAGATGGACCCCCTGGTTCCCCTCCAGAGGAGGCCTGTCTCAGGGGACCTGGGCCTGGGCAAGTCCCTGTCCGTGCAGGACCTCCTGGGGACAGGGCCTGATGTGGATGGCCATCCCAGTCTGTCGTCCTCGTCCTCTTCCTCGAGCAGCAATAACTCAAGCAGGGGCCTGGGAGACCCACTCTGCGGGAGGGGAGGAGGAGGGGGAGGAGGAGGAGGAGGAGGAGAGGGATGGGGGGAGGCGGACCTCTTTATCAGTGATAAGGATCTGGAAACTCCCGGGGGGGCATTCGACTTCCTCTCCCCAGGAACCGAGGAGGAGGCCACGTTCTCCTCGGAGCTCCTGAGAACGAGTGCGATGGATCCTCGTGGCTCAAGCCACAGCCTCACCGGCGGCGGGGACCTGGGAAGAGGGAGCGAGGAGTCCCTGAACATGCCCCATGTGAGGCTAAAATAAACACAGGACTGATACTGAACGCGACAAGCCGGCCACATTTGAACACAAACCTTTATTTTTATTCTACTTTTTTCAACAAGAGCAAGGTTCCAGAGGCATCATGTTTTCTAAGAACAAGAACAATGTGTCAGCCAATCTTTAATACAGCTTTTTTTTCTCCTCTTTCTGGTTTCATAAATGTATAGTACTTTCTGAAGACAGGACAAGAGTACCTCTACTCCTGATTCTATTGCATAAGGTTTCTTTGTAAGAAACTATACATGTCTATGATGCACTCGTGGATAGAGGGCAATGGAGGATAATTTAGTTTTTGTTTGTTTGTTTGTTTTTAAGAGACAGTGAAGTATGAGAGAACCTCATTTTGGACAACCTTGAGCCATGACCTCAACACTGCATGCAGTCTGCATGGATCCTATCAGCTAGCGCATGATAGTTTTCATCCCACAACACATCAGAAAGATGACACCATATTGTACATTGTACTCTTGTCAACATTGTACTCTTGTCACAGCGGCGTCTGTGGACAGGACCATCTTTTTTGCACATGTTAACTGTATGTTATGTAAGTAAGCTCACATTACGTTATACTTACAAGTGCCGGACACGAGGAGAAACATCTCTGCTAAATACTGTATTGTACAGTTTTGATAACCAAACTATGTGTTTAGATGGTGAAGAAATTTCACGGGTGTCAGCTCCTACACCTGGTCTGTCTTGTCTTCAATGTCAATCGAATGTTGTTCCCGCCTAACAGAAAGCATACAGTATACTGTTACTCCCTTTTTAAACCATATATCACCCGAAACACATAAGGATGTAATTTAACAAATCTAGTGATGGTAGTTAAGTGAAATGCTGCTTGTTACTAATGAACTTGAAAACTAATGAAAAAGAAAGACTGAAATCTTTATATAAGGGAGACATAATAACCTAAGACGACTTGTGTAATTTGTTTCAAATCCAGATGCAGAGACAACTACAGGACACTGCTGTTTACATTTGTAGAACTTTTAGCTCTGTTAACTCTACTAACATCATTTGAGTGAAACCCAAAGAGTGATGTGATGTAGTTGCTTCAACCTCGGATTTGAAATTGCAGAGTTTAAATGGTCCATCCCTCCCTTATTGTTTTTAAGGTATAAAAAGCTAACTATATTTAGCTAGGTAGATAGGTCAAAGAATCCAATCAATTTATCAGACCTATTTTAGACTAATTACAAAGTATATGTACTGCATATTTTTTGCTAGAAGTTCACTAGATGTTATCATTTTTATGTGTTATTTTCTTTCCTCCCAACTGGGTAAAGCCAGCTAATTTTTTTGCTAAATCTGACAATAATGGTACGACTGGATCCCACTCACAATCACAGTGAAACAGTGAACAGTACAATGGCACATGCAAAAAAAGATGAGCTGGACAGGGCAAGCCCGGGGCAGGTGCCAGTTGCACTTGTGAATTTCCATGTGTAAGTTGGGGCATGCAGGACGCGTATGATATATGTAAACAGAAATGGTGCCTTTCTTTCAGCCTCAACATCAACTTTCCTCTGCTGAAAATGCAACAGCATCACTGACAATCTTGCCACATGCACCCCTCATTAGCCTGTGTTTGATTACCATTCAGGATATACGACGACTCTCCCATCCTGTCCAGGATTAAGCCAGAGCAAGCAACCAGCCTTTAAAACGTTACCTTTTGGCATTACCACCGTTTTTTTTCCGCAAAGATGTGCAAGCCCAAGTTCTTTTAGCAAAATACAACCTGTTACATCACTGAAATGCAAATGAATTCTTCTCATACTGAAAGAAATAAAAAAGGTAAAATACTATGCCTATGTCGTTATTGCTTTTTGAAGATCCTTTTGCACCGTATATTCTGACTGTTTGAAATTATCCAGACCTTAAGGGGAAATTGTCATTATGGTAACCATTGAACAAGGAGGAGGAAGTCGATCTGTGAGATTCTCAGATCTTTAATGGAATGGGTAGGTCATCAATCTACAGGATAACTGCAGGGCACAAAGAACCATATCCATTGAAAGTACATGAGTGCTAGTGCAAAACACATTGAAAGTGCTACATCAGATTGAGATAAGCTTATCTGTTCTAGTAAATTCTCTTGGTCTTTAAAGTGCACAAAGAACATGCATTCAGCAGAGAAAAAAACCAAAGTCTATTTAACAGCTACATTACAAACAATTTAACAATCGACAGAAATTCAAGGATTCAAGTCAGCAATCCAGTTCAAACGATGACTACTTGACAGCTAAGTGCTATTGGGTATATGACTCACTATTGACCAGTAGCCTACCCTACAGAGAGGACGAGGACAATTTTGGTCCTCGTCACACACTAAATGTAGTTTATAAACTCCTAAGCAGTGAACACATGAAGAACCAGAAACAATGGTACACCAACAGAGGCTAAACTACACAAACATTTAAACAACTGTCGCCTAAAGGCGCTCATTGTCAGAGCAGCTAATGTTTTGGTTAAGGTTTGAGTAATGCAATTTGTAGGTTTTTTCCTTCTTCTGCTCTTGCGATGCATTGTGAGAATTACCCAGCCTTTATGGATGAAGGGAAGAGGTGGCTGGGCGTTGTCGTTGTGCTTAATGCCGCAGGTGGCGCAGGGCGGGGCGGCGACGCACAACATTCATTTGTTCTTCTGGGCCTTCTGGGCAGACTTGGTGATCTTGCCAGAGGTCGGGGCTTTCCTTTCCACGCCCTTGATGACCCCAACTGCCACGGTCTGACGCATGTCACGCACCGCAAAGCGCCCTGGGGAAATGCAGGTTCAAGGTGACTATGTAACTACGCACTGTCAAAAAACCTAGAGGGGATCCTTTTATAACACATTCATA
Source organism: Tenualosa thibaudeaui (assembly GCA_027481765.1). Classification (NCBI taxonomy): domain Eukaryota; kingdom Metazoa; phylum Chordata; class Actinopteri; order Clupeiformes; family Clupeidae; genus Tenualosa; species Tenualosa thibaudeaui. The sequence continues at coordinate 1,099,057 of JAIFZK010000056.1, read as the reverse complement.
AATACTGAATTACTTGTCATAAACTGAGGATTACCAATCTCTCTTTGACTGACATGTCTTAATTTTGCAGTCAGTGGTCCAAAGATTACTGAGGTCAATTACAGCAATGCTGACTTAAATCATTCCAATGGTTTGATTTTTTTTGGCAACACTTTATTTGAAGGTGTCTACATAAGAGTGACATGAGCCTGTCATTAACATAACATGACATTTATCAGTGACGCTTCATTAATGTTTAAGACTGTTGTCATCAAGTGTCATATGTTTTTTGTGATGTCTGCATCCCAAACAGTGTCAGTTACATTACAAAAAACAAATGACAATTAATGAAGTGTCATTAATGGTCATGATACATCACATCATGCTAATGACAGGCTCATGTCATGTAGACACCTTCAAATAAAGTGTTGCCAATTTATCTAATTGCTTTGGCTTTAGAACCCTGTCTGTTTTTTATTTTACTATATAAACAAAAGTTGACATAACTGGTTACAGTAGATGTGTTTAGAGTTCTAGCTCCAAGACCTTTTCCATATTGGTTAAAGGTTGAGTAAGGATTACTAGTCAATTTGTAAACACGTAACACTTTTTCTAAACACGTAACACTTTTTGTGAACACGTAACTTCTTGTAACCTTTCACAAGATCTCATTATTTGCTAGCTCTCATTTCTCAGCACAGAAGGCCTCAGGCAATAACAAAGCACCCTGCATTGTTTCTCCAAAAGCATTAAAAGTAGGTGTGAGCTACCTCTCTCATGTCTTTTCCTTGGTCTTTGGCTCAAGTATAATGTGAAAACACTGAGCAATATTCAGTACTGTTTGCCCCCACCTTTAACTTTTAAAATTATAATCCTTGGGCTTATCTCAAACTCTTACCCAGTGGAGGGTACTCGGAGAAGCTCTCCACACACATGGGCTTGCCCGGGATCATGTCCACAATGGCTGCGTCTCCAGACTTCAGGTTCTTGGGGTTGTCTTCAAGCTTTTTGCCTGAACGTCGGTCGATCTTCTCCTTGAGCTCGGCGAACTTGCAGGCAATGTGGGCGGTGTGACAGTCCAGGACAGGAGCATAGCCAGCACTGATCTGGCCGGGGTGGTTCAGGATGATCACCTGGGTGTTTAGAAACACGCTGATGGGCCAGAGGTCGCTTGGGATCTAGCAGTGTTATGCTTATTCATGGCCATCAAGGCCATCCGTGGCTTGCTAGTAAGGGAATCAGACCAGTGACCATAAGGGTGGCTATTCTGATCTTCAGTCTTTAGAAACAATGTATGTGTGAGTGTGTGTGTTTGTGTGTGTGTGTTTCGGGGGTACTATCCCACATCCGTCAAAGGGGAGCCCTTGAGCAGGGCACTTCACCCCAAACTGCTCCTCCTGGCGCCTTAGTAAGGGCCCTGAGGATGTGTGGGTGCTCAGTGAGTTCATTGCTCCTAAAAGGTGTACACATGTGCATGTGTTTAACTAAATTCAGCCTACAGGTGTTGCTCACCTGTGCAGTGAAGCTGGAAGCCTCCTGTGGAGGGTCGTTCTTACAGTCTCCGGCCACGTTGCCACGGCGGATGTCCTTGACAGACACGTTCTTGACATTGAAGCCCACGTTGTCTCCGGGCAAGGCTTCGGACAGGGCCTCATGGTGCATCTCTACTGACTTCACCTCAGTGGTCACGTTCACGGGGGCAAAGGTCACCACCATGCCAGGCTTCAGGACACCAGTCTCCACACGACCCACAGGGACTGTGCCAATGCCTGTGGAATGAACAAACAGGGCAGCACAAGAGCAATTCAATCATTTGTCACAGGTTGGTCCAAGTAATTACAAGATTTTTACAACTGTAGACATTTTACCATTCTGAATGTGATTTTCTCATTTATATGAGCAAAAATATGTGTGAATTTAGCTATTTATTACTAAACAAGATACACACTTCAACTAATCAACAGCCAAGCTATAGGTGAGCATAAATGTCACTGAGGTTTCCTATATAATAAACGGCCAATCATTACCTAGTGCTGTTCCACATAGATCCCTAAAATATTCAAAACTCTAATTTTCAAATGTATGGTATAATTCCTTCAAAAGCTACAAATATTTAAATACTTTGACAGTCGCTTAAAGACACATGAAAACTGATCTCCCACTAAATATTTTAAAGGAGAACGACTGAAAACTTTCATGGATAAAAAAAAAACAGGCCACCGCTTTAGTCTCGCGCCTCTGCTGTGAGGAACTAAGAATAACCACACCAGACACCCATTTGCAGAGGGAACCTTTGCAAATGGGTGTCTGACAAGTGGATGTCACAAAATTGTCTTCAGCTGAACACAGTCTATTTCTATTTGGGGAAAAAAGACTCAGAATTTCCACTTTTCTTGACACAAGGGGGATTAAAACAAAAGATACTGTTAAAAATCTTGGTGTTTTTTCATTGACAGCATGTTAAACTTTGACAGTGACATTTAAGCAATCACAAAGTCAGCATTTTATCACCTAAAAAACATTGCCAAACATTCCAAAAATGATTTGGAAAAAGTTAAACTAATCCATGACTTTATGTCCAACAGGTTGACAACTGCAATGGCTTTTTTATAGGCCTGCCAAAAAAGACTATCAAACAGCTTCAGCTGATTCAAAATGCGGTGGCTAAGGTCTTAACAAGAACAAAAAGAACAGAGCACATTACTCCAATTCTAAGGGCTCTTCACAGGCACCCAGTAAGCTATAGAATTGACTTTAAAGCACTGCTGCTTGTGTACAAGTCTCTAAAGGGGACAGGGTCTAATTACGTCTCTGATATATTTTAGCAATATAACCCTATCAGATCTCTCAGGTCGCAGCAGAAAAACACCAAGCCTATATTTAAACTTTAATAATTTATTACTTAACTTTTACTTCATTTTATTACATTCTTTCTACTAATTTTATCAACTGTCATTTATTACTTAACTTAAATTTGATTGCTGTATTTGTTATTACTTAACGTTTACTCATTTTATTACTTTATTTCTACTTAAGTTTTGTTTTCAATCACTCTTTTTTCATTTTATGCCATTTTCTTTTCTCTGTTCTTTGTCTTTATCTTTGTAAAGCACATTGAACTGCCTTGTCTGTAATGCGTGCGGATTTAGTCCTACGTGGGTTTGAGCTTTTCTGCAGAAAAGGTGGTTCCACAAGTGACACGGGGTGTCACAGTTTGTTGGGTACAGTGGGCTCACTCACATACAGTAGCTGGTGGTGGCTCTGGAATTAACACAAGGCTTAGTTGTTTCAGGGATTGTTTTGTGTTTAGCCGGTCTAACATTAAAACCCATAATTGTACTATTTACAGTCAGAAGACCTAGCTGTTACGCCGACCGTTTCCACTGACTGGGTCAGTGAAGTCTGACTTGGAATCAGCTCTTAGAAAAGATTACTTGTCGTGTTTAGGCATTAAACACATTTGTGACACATCGGGATTTTGACATTTTATGTCATTTTATTTTCTATTATTCACTGTTCTTTGCCTTTATCTTTGTAAGGAACATTAAAATGCCTCTATGTATGAAATACGCTGTATAAATAAACTCACCTTCTCACTGCCTCATCGAGCTTTCACTCACCATCCCCCATTCTGTGTCTGGATTCGCGCACACACACACGCGCGCGCACACACACACACACATCATCGCTCACCTCCGATCTTGTAAACGTCTTGCAGTGGCAGGCGGAGTGGTTTGTCTGTTGGGCGCGTTGGGGGCTGAATGGCATCCAGCGCCTCCAGCAGGGTGGTCCCTGAGGCACTGCCATCCTTGCGTGTGATCTTCCAGCCCTTAAACCAGGTCATCTGCAGGGGAGGAGAAACAAGACAGGACAGGCACAGGGATACCTGCTGTCAGCGCTAATGCAGTTTTAATCCTACGCAAAAAACAGTGGCTTCATTTGGTTCAGGAATATACGATTAGGCCAAAATAAAACACACTTTGCTCGTCTACTACTACTAACATCTGGTTCTGTTTGAGACAGAAGTGAAATAACTATGCTACCAAACTTGTTGTCAATACTTGAATGTTGAAACTCTACCCTGTAATGCTCTCCAATAGCTGAAGTTCTCCTAATAAACTTATCTTGACCAATATCAATAGAAGTGTCGGAACATCAATCAGCAACACTGCCAAGCAACAGTTCCCTTATTGTGTATCATTACTTGTGACTGTGTTTGGAGTCCATGACTATGTTCATGTGTTATGCTATCAGTTAAACGTAAAGGAGAAATCCGGTGCATCAAGCAACAGTGCTGACTGGGCGACTGGTGACTCGAGTTAACTTCTCATTGGGTTCCAGTTTCTAGATGTGACGTCTCATTGGATACTCACATTGGGGCTGGGCTCCAGCATGTTGTCACCGTTCCAGCCAGAGATGGGAACAAAGGCCACAGTATCGGGATTGTAGCCGATCTTCTTGATGTAGGTGCTGACCTCCTTAACTATCTCCTCGTATCGCTTCTGGCTGTAGTTGGGCTCGGTGGAGTCCATCTTGTTGATGCCCACGATCAGCTGTTTGACGCCCAGAGTGTAGGCCAATAGTGCGTGCTCGCGCGTCTGACCATTCTTGGAGATGCCTGCTTCGAACTCGCCCACACCAGCAGCCACGATCAAGACAGCGCAGTCTGCCTGCATCCAGGACGAAGAAAATAACATATTCACATTATACTATAGACATAAAACAACATAAAAGATGCTCACACTATACATTATAGATTTTTTCAATCCACTCACTCACAGGATTTAAATCTAGAACTATTATGAACCTTAGACAACTTGTAGTCTATCATGGTTACTACTGATTTAATTTTCCTGCATGACCCCTGGCAGTTGGGTTAGCCCCTTGAGTCGTGGATCTGCCCAAGGTTTCTTCCTAGACTAACTAAACATAAGGGAGTTTTTCCTTGCCCCTGTTGTTCTTGGGTGCTCCTTCTGTAAAGCGCCGTAAGACAATACTAAAATACTTGTAAAAGGCGCTGTATAAATAAAACTGAATTGAATTTAATTGAATTGAATTAAATATCATGCATTCTCATTGCATGAACTAGTTTGTGCATACTGCACATGTCCATAACTGACTCAGTTCAAGCATACACTACCATATCATGTACACAATCTTTAGACAAGACAACAGAATCTTTACAGACACAATGTTTTACTTTCCACAATGATCTGTCACTCTGAGTCGTGATATGTCAGCAGACCTGGGAGGTGCCAGTGATCATATTCTTGATGAAGTCCCTGTGTCCGGGGGCATCGATAATGGTGACGTAGTATTTGCTGGTCTCAAATTTCCACAGGGAGATGTCAATGGTGATGCCACGCTCCCTCTCCGCCTTCAACTTATCCAGGACCCACGCATACTTAAACGAGCCTTTCCCCATCTCGGTAAAACCAAAACACATAAGCTTAATGCTAACTTGCATCCAAACGCCTTAATGAGCAGTTGATGGTGGTAAATAACAACTTTTCTGGGTCACGAAAGTCACTCATTACGTTAACATGCACTAACGTTAAAACCACGATGTTTTAAAAGGGCAAAAAGGAAATACAATTCTGTCAGTTAAAATGAAATACGATTCCGTACCTCTGCGGCCTCCTTCTCAAATTTCTCGATGGTCCGCTTATCGATGCCACCGCATTTGTAGATGAGATGTCCTGTGGTGGTGGACTTGCCCGAGTCCACATGGCCAATGACTACAATGTTAATATGGAGCTTTTCCTTACCCATGTTTGTTTGACGGCGACCACACTGCTGCTACCGGATCTACGACAAACAAGGGACAAAATTGCATTATTAATGTTAGCCATTTCTAATGAATGAGCCGATTGTTGGAGGTTACAACCGGTTAGTGCATGCAAATTTGATGTGGGGTATAAGGCCACAAGCACTGGCAATTATGTAGTGGCTTCCACGCATAGGCTAATGTACTGCATGCTCTTGAATGTGTCACAGAATTTTAAGGCACGTCATGGGCATCAAGAATAGCAAGATTTCTCTGCTGCACGACCCGTAAAAACTTCTACTACGCGTGATGGCATAGCGAATATTACGCATAATATAAGTTTGCGTGTGATTTTGATCGTGGTCGTCTAATTCACTTAAATGGGGGCACATTAATTTAATAGTAATGCAAGGATTTTATGCTTGCGTTATCCTTTAATACAACTCTGGCATGTTGCCAGTAACGTCTGGTTAACTGGGCAAACGATGACATCCCCTTATTTTGGCAAATGACCACAGGCTCCGCATCGATTGCTCGTATGCAAGGTTACAACTGGGCTATTAGCATTGCCATCGTAAATTTGGTTACCCTAAAAACGCGCCACCGGAACACCGTAAAGAGTACGCCTGAGGAATTAAAATATCTGACCGACAGCAAATCCCTTCCAGGCGCGCCATGTTTCTGTCATCCGTATCCAAATGCTGCGCAGCAATGTCACAAAACTGCATGTCCACCATTTCAGCAAAATTATTTTGGTCTAACTAATCTGAGAAATGCAAAAACACATCGTTTCGTTGATAATATGCTCTTAAACCTCGTCGATAGGACATAATTCGTTTCAATATCCCACCTTGGACAGTGTCCCAGCAAACCGGTCTGACGGTGAAGGCGGTCTGTTACTCTGGGACGCTGCGTTGTCTCGGCTACAGTAGCGAAGGTGCCGTTGTCGTCACCAAAGAGTTGTGGGTCTCATCGCTACTCAAAAAAGAACTGTTATTCGTGTTACAACCAGCAGATGGTAGCCTGGAATAGGGGTTTGTATTACCGTCTGTCAACACCAAAGAAATTGGATGCTCATGGAAAACTTGAATATTGTCTGTATTTGATCATTCAGAATGTTTTAAGATTTCTTTAATTGAGGCCTGGGTTTCATAAATACACAACTTCTGTTTTAGAATTAGGCTAAGCCTTCTAGAAATGAATGTTCTGACATTTAGTTTTATCTCAGATTATTTTTGAACAGAAAAGGTAAAATGCCTTCATATTTCTATGGCACATACTCTGTGTAGCCATAGCCTACATGAATTATCAACCTACGTAGTCTTCAATTGAACTGGTTAATGTGTGCCCATACCTGTATGTGGTATGGGATGGTCTAATACTAATTGGCTTTAGAGGTGCATGAAGTGTAAAATAGCCTGGGACACACACACACACACACACACACATTCCCACACACATGCTTGCATCGCATGTGCACACACACAGACAGACAGACACACACACAGACACTCACACACGCACATACACACACTGTATTCCATCCCCTTTCAAACATTTTCAATTAGGTGGCAAGGTAGGCAGTATTTGGACAGTACAGCCATTTTAGATTTTATAAACTTAAAGAAACCTACTTACTGCACCCACTGATTCTCCGGGACAAAGCACAGCAAATTGCTTGTCGATGGGAGAAGTAATTAGTAATGGAGCTTTTTAGGTTTATGGCAATGACTATTGAAATTAATTCAGCATTCATCATGTGGAACAACAAGATCTATAACTACATGACAGTAGATTTGTTAAATTATATTTTACATGTATCTGGTATGGCAGTTACTTGAAAAACAAAATGATGGCTATCCACAAACGATGGTGCTCTTTTCATGGCAGTTTTCAAGAGTGTAATACCAGACTAAGTCCACTAGGTGTCACTTTATCTTTGCTTTCACTTTACTCTTGCAGCAGTTGTGAAATGTAGTCATTTTCCAGTTTTTCCTAAACATACAGGCTGATTATGGCATGACTCCAGGACCCCAGCCACTATCTTTGTCTCTTTGGATTTTTGAATGTGCACACACACACACACACACACACACACAGTACACACAATTGTAGGCTACTTTTGTATTTTTATTATTATGCGACATTATTGCTGTTATGATGCTCTGCGGAGCATTAAAAACATGTAAATATTCCTACCACTGCTGCTGGCCCCTTCATCTACTGAATGATAAGCACTTGTTACTTCTCTAATGGACGGTCAAATGTATTTAATTGACCGCTGACAGAGATTTCTGAAAATATGTTAGTGTAGCTGACAATAATGACAATTTAAGTACAAAGTACAGCCTGTGTCTGCAACAATTATCATATTGTTTCTTTTACTGACATTACAGTGGGTGTCAGAATGACAAAATAACTAGTCCAATAATTCACCCGTCTGGTTTGACATGTGACATACAGTAAAGTGAATGGACAAGGGTTCTTTAGTCATCCACAGCCGACCCGCAACTGGGACTACAAATTAAAATCTATTCTCTAAAGTTATATTTTTATCTATAATAATAACAAATAATAACACAATAAAATTATTTGTATCTGTATGTACAATGACATGGACTAAAAATGCAGGTCATTAGGAAGGCACTTTGTTTCAATTTCAAGGCACATACACTGGTATTTACAAGAAATAGAAGGCGACACTGACATCAAATCACAAAAACTACACAGAAGTGCTGTACAGGAAACTACGGTAAACCCATATGGACAAATGATATGATGATGTAACCACAGCTGTACAAATTCCAGTTGAGAAAAAGTTGAGACATTCAGCCACTCCTTGGCAAGAATTAAAATTTAGGGTAAGATGGTGTCGTCTGGTGTTGGTTTTCAAGTTTGAATGCACACACAAGTCATTCGTTTGCACTCCACCCTCTCTTGTCTAATTTCCCCCGACTCTCAGAGAAACCTAGGCTGTTTGGCACAGAATCAGGTCCAGACAGCCAATGAACTCTGGGAAATGTAGGCTTTCTTTCCTTCCTTTAGGCATGTAACATAGCCAAACACCCCCACCCCCCACACCTATGGATAAGGCCTAATATGAGCTTAGGGTTACTAGTGATGTGGAGGAGACAGGGGTGGAGAAGGACAGCTTTGCAACTCCAGAGCGTGTGACATAGTCAGCAGGTTAAATCTCCTACAACCAGAAGCAGGTTGAGTGATGGCTGTCAATCAGTCCATGCTATGGGCTCCTCCCAAACTATGTTTGAGAAACATCATGAATTGAATGGGGCTGCTATGTCCTACAATGGGATGATGAAGAATTGGATCATTGAGCATTAGATCAGAGATGGCTGTGACACAGACTCAGTCTCCAGAACCAACGAGGCACTGAACACTGTAGCAGTGAATGGTCCTACAATGGTGGATGTAGCAGTGAATGGTCCTACAATGGTGGATGTAGTGGTAGCTGCAGCAGTGGTCCTACTGCTACTGATAGCCTCAGCAAAGTTCTACCAGAGAGACTCAGATTCACACATCTCAGTCTGTGTTAACCCACAGTAGCTTAGAAGGACCATGCCTACTACATCAATCCATCATACATTCACCATTCTTTTTAGGCCTCACACTCTATCCATTTTACATTTATTTACATTTATGCATTTAGCAGACGCTTTTATCCAAAGTGACTTACAACTCGTCAACTATCAAGTATTCAGGGCCAGTCTCCCCTAGAGCAACTTAGGGTTGAGTACCTTGCTCAAGGGCACAACGGTGGCAGCTGGGATATCCAATTTTCATCTTCAAGTTTATTTCCACCTCCTGCGTCTCTGAAAAAGCTATAGGAAGATCTGTCTCAGCTAGAGCTGGAGAGGCCATTACTGATACAATGACTGTGGTTGTGGTTCTGGTCGTGGTTGTTGTTAAGGCCGGGGGCCATGGACATCCGGCGGTAGACAAAGTGGTAGTCCTGGATCTGCGGGCGGCTGTGCAGCTCAGCCTTGATGCGCTGCGGGTGGGTGTCGGGGGCCAGCTGCTGGCTGGCTCCGTCTGTCAGCAGGAAGAGGGTGTAGTTCTCGGGATCGGCCACGCGGAACTTGAACGCGCAGATCTGGCACACCTCCTCGGTGGTGGCGTAGGGGCGTACCTGCAGCGTCTTGGAGGTGCAGCCGCTGCCTGCTTCCTGCAGCGCCACCCGCAGGTAGTTCTGAAAATAATCACAGGCATCAGATTTTATTACAGTAAAGCACAGCTCTATGCTTATGTACAGTACAGAGAACAGACTCTATGCTTATGTATAGAGCATATTGACCTTTTAAAGAAAGTTTGATTAACTGTTCCCACAACATTTCATATGGCTGTTTGCTGTTTGATGTGATATAAACAGAACTAGTTTGGGAACAAACAGAACATTCAGCCACTGTTTTTTTTTTTTTTTTTTTTTTTCAATAACAGTAACACCTGGTGCCTTTAACTCGGTTTTACTTGTGTATCACTTTGTTAGTTTTACATTATGTTGCAATAGACTAATTTTGCAGCAGAATAAATATGCATGTGTCTACTAATAAAACACAGTCAGTGTAGTTGTGCATGCCACTGTAGATATAGATTTGTGTCACGCACTGTATGGATGTAAGTGCATCCACTACAATCAAAGGAAAGGCATTCCTTGTATTGTACGTTTATTTGTACACACAGTCTCTGTGTTTCTGTCTGTCTGTCTGTGTGTGTGTGCGTGTTGTGGTCATTGGACGGGCACGTGATGGGCAGTCTGTACCTGGAAGTCCTCCACGGTGGGTATGGAGCGCTGGGTGGTGCGTCGGCGATGCCACTGATGCAGTGTGTTCTGGGCCTCGGTGCTGAGGGCACGAGCTGCCTGCTCCTCCTGCAGGTTCTTGATGAGGGCCATGGCGCTGTAGGCGCTGGTCAGGTAGTACCCACCTGGGGCAGAGAAACAGATGGGGGAGGGGGGCGGGGGGGTATCAGAATCATGGCGATCATGCATCACGTAGTGGGATAGGATGCTATCAGGTGTTCATCTGTCCACACATACAGTACAGGGACTCTTCACAGCCAGTAATTCAGTTTTTCACTTTTTGCACTTTACTGTCCAACATAAACATTGCATTCATTAAAAGGGAGAGAGCAGTGCGAGTTCATAATGCCTCATATGAGAGTTACTGAGTGAGAAAGTAGAGTAGTGGGTGTATTAAGAAAGTCCAGTGTAAGTATGCAAACACTTAAAGTATACTAATACTTGGTCTCTCACTAAACTTTGTATAGCCTTTCATAACCACATTATTGTACAAAATTGCTAAAAATATTGTCCCTTTGTGACATTGTGTGCAGGGTGATCGCTAGTTTGGGTCTTCGGTACATTCGTTTGTAAACTACACAGTCTGAAACAGAGGACAGGACACATACACACAACACATACACACACACACTGGGGACCTATTTTCAAGAAATCATCTGGAACAATAGCCTGTACTGGAGCCCAGAAAAGCAAACAGATCTGAATGCTTACCAGTCTATTCATAGCTCACTGCATTTCTTTGGAGAAACCTGGACAGGCATGTCCCCAACAGGGATTTTAATTTAGGGATATTAAATTTATGAAAATGTAATGCTTGAGGATTAGCTATGGTTGTGTTAGGTTCACTTGGGAAGTTCAGTGAACTGAATGTTATGTTATGTCATGTTACTGCAGGTTCTCTATGGAAATTTTGTCTCTTATTCCTTCCTATTGCTCCAGTGCAATCTCTCTTGGATCACAGTATCATTCTCTCAAAGCAACACCAGCGCACACACACTGTGAGTGACGACACAGAGCCGCCAGCACAACAGACGGAAAATACGGAAAACTTTTACAAACAAATCAAAACAAGTTTGTAGCAGTCTAACAACAGAGAAAGACAGATCATGAACGAGGTGATCATGATTCCTTTCTCCTGTAAAACCCTGCTAAAAACCTGTTCTGAGAGTTGTCTAATACACATTGTCTGTGGCCGTTGTTTTCCAACTCCATGTGGTACATTTAGGAGACATGCATGTGTCCTTAGGGGCTGCCACTCATGGACAATATTCCATCTAAGCTGTGGTGTGCAAGGCCACGGCCGCCCAGGACATTTCACATCCTCGCGCACAAAGTTTTTTAAGCCACACACAAAATTATTTCAGGAGAAAAGTGGGGAAATCCGATCATTTTGTTATTTTATTTACCCTATATTCCAAGGCCAGAGGACTCTGTGTTGGCGATGTGATAGCAAATAACCCCATTCCTTTCCTTGTTTCCATATAACTGATTAATCTTTTCAGTCTTTTGATTAAACTTTTAAGCTTAAGAATGAGCAGGCAGCTCAATAGTGCCCTGTTGCTCCCCATGGAGGGTATTTGCAAACATGATATAGGCCTAAGTTTGTCAATTACTAACTAAATACCAAACAGCTGAATAAATTAATATTGGCCAGTTATTATCAGTTATCATTATCGGCCGACCACAAGGCCACTCATAATGCCAGACAAATTTAAATTTGCTCAGTGTTGAAAAAAATGAGAGGGAACATTGCTCATGGGTCTTGGCTTATACTTCAGTGAACGGGCGCTGTATTTTCTCAGTACAGACTGTATGGCTGAGAACAGGATACTCACACCCACAAGGGCACCCTGGGCCAGGATATCCCACCCCAATCAATGAGGAACAATAACCTGCACGGTCCCCCATAAACGCCCCGCTTCTCTGCTCATCTCTTTCAACACCGTCCACTCCAGGCAGCCCCCTTTGGTGATTGTGACTTATGTAAGCACTTGGACTTGAAATGCTGAGCTCAGGAAACAATGTTTCATACATGTATGTTGACCGATAGTCTTTAATGTTCAGTCAGTGTAGGTGAGTGAATGCCACTCAACCATTTTAGGTAATGTTCAGATGACAGAAGAAAACCAAGAAGGTTACTAAGAGGGATATCAGCACAGTTGAAGTTCATTGAAGTTCACCATAGTTCAAAATGATTCTGAATATTTTGACTTCTCTGTACTTTCTGGATTTTGGTCATCAACCAGTAAACTTAAAACAAAATATTAATATCACCAAATTAAAATTGTGTACTGTCATATATAGCATACACCGGCTTTGTTCTTCAATTTGAATAATCAGAGAAATATTTTAAAAAATAATAATGATTAATAAATTTGGGTAAAATTAGGTCAGCATGTGTTGTGTAATATCTAATTTTTGGCATTTTTGGGCATTTTCAGATGATCATGACCAGAGACATTTGTCGAGACATTAAATAACAGAGACTATTGAACACTTTGGGGTGAGGAGTTTTTTTGATTGGTTACACTGCCAAGAAAATCACAGAGACTGTCAATTCACCTACTATGATTATGACACTAATAGTAACACAGACAGATGGATGACGGATGTAGTTGATGGTAAGATTTCCGGTACCTTCCCCATAGAGCAGGGCAGGGTCCAGGAGCTCCATCATGTACTGGATGTCTGTGTCCAGCTGGGGCATGTCACATTGGACCAGCACGTACGTCAGCATGGGCAGGAAGTCGTCCGCTCCAAACATCCTCCCTGAGTGCAAGACAATGAGGGCAAGGACAAATGAAGTCTCATTATTTTAGTGTGTGTCTGTGAGGGCAGATCTGAGTGTGTGTGTGTGTGTTGGGGTCGGTGGGGTGAACTGGGGTTCTGTGTAGGTCTGAGTGGGTATGCATTGTGTGTGTGTGTGTGTATTGGTGAAAAAGAGAAGTTTGAGGTGTGAGAGAGTGATCTTATTACAATGCATTCAAAAACATATCCCATTCAATCAAAACAATACAGTTATGCATGCAACACAATGCACTTACCTGAACTACAGTTTGTATCAGTCTATAACACCAGTATGTAAATAACCACAACATCTCAAAACACAACTACACGCTCACACACTCACACACACACACACACACACACACACACACACCTGAGTTGTCCTGCATGATGCTGTAGATGAGCTTGCAGACCTGCAGCAGCACGAGCACCTTCTTCTCGGGCGAGTACATCTTGTGCATGGCGTGGAGCTTGTGACGGATCTTGTCCAGGGCGGCGGTGTCCGGTGGCACGGCGGCCTCCACGCCCAGCTCCTCGGGCCGCCGCGCCTTGGCCAGTGCCAGGTTCTCCCGCAGCCGCTGCCACGCCCCGCTGCGCACCTGGAAGTCGTGCAGTGCCGTCTCCACCGTGGCCTTGAGCGGCTTCAACACACACTTGTGCATGGCCCTCTCCAGGACTGGGTCTGCACACAGAGAGAAAGGCAGAGAGAGAGAGGGAGAGAGAGAGAGATGGAGGGAGAGAGAGATGGAGGGAGAGGCAGAGAGCGAGAGAGAAAGAGGGAGAGAGGGTGAGAGAGAGAGGGAGAGAGAGAGAGAGAGAGTGAGAAGGAGAGTTAATTGTATTCACAATACTGAAATTATATTTCCCCCTGTGGTAACACATGCATACTTACCATTAACTGGCTTCTTGTTAGCATGCATGTTAACATAGTAGCCATTTGTTTGCCATTACAAATCACTTATTTATAGCTTATTCTGCATGACCTAATTCTGCCCATAGTAGACCATTAAATAGGAATTTGCCAGTATTACCACCTAATTAAGGCTTATTCAAAGTAAGTTAGTTGTTGTATATGAATTAAAAACGCAATATGTTTTGCTCATTATGGGGTTGAGGAGGTGGTAGTACAACAGGAACAGTATGTGTGTGAGAGAGAGGGAGAGAGAGAGAGAGAGAGAGACAGAGAGAAAGGGAGAGAGAAGAAGGGCTTCATTCAGTTGATGGTCTGCAAGGGTACAGAATGCTGAAACAAATGTTCAGAACCACACAGAAGAGACGCACTAACACAAAGAGATGTGGACATAAACCAAACATTGAGACAGAAACAGACACAGAGTGAAACAGAATTAAGACAAAAAAATCTGTTTGTCATCACTATTAGTCTCTGTTAGTCACCATGGGGTCTTTATCGAAAAGATGAAACAGAAGTACAAACAAAAATGACTCCGTACTCCGTAAGATGCAGACCCATCATTGCTCATGCAGATTCTATTCCAATGAACACAACATCTCAACACAACATCTATTAGCCTACCAACCCTGACGTTTTAACAAAAATATATGACCATGTGTGACACAGAGTCTGAAATTACTGTTTCAGTTTCATTTCTGCCCAACAGAGTCAGTGTAAATGAGGCTCACTATCCACTTGATCAGGAAAACCTTCGGAGAACAATACCAGACATTCCCCAGTGTACTTTGGAGACTTGGACCATAGTAAATAACACTGTACTGAGAATGTTCTAGAAATATTGTATCATATATGAAATGATGCTCAAATCTGGGATAATAAGGTACCTTGTGACTGCCTCATGTCAACTAATTAAATTAAGCTTCCTTATTGTGTTATTTGCTGAAAGTAAACAATAATCTGGTTTTAGCACCTGTTTGTGAATACAAGGCATAACAGAGACACCTCAGAGTGCACCTCATTTTTAGCTGTGATCAGACTTGTTGATTTGTTACAATAAATCTTTTTCCCTAATCTATGTCCACTTGTTTTCATACATGTCTGTGTATGATTATGAACTAATCCAGTTTCACTGGATATTCTGTCATGGAATACGGTACCGAAGAAACTTTCTGGTGCCAAGGAATGTGGCTCGCCTCAGTCGCCCACACGTTCCAGCAGCCAGCGAGCCCATTGTCCCTGCTCTCCCTGAGAGACTTTCACACGCCGGCTCACGACTCCTGTCTGCTTCCTCAATAGACAGATGCAATCAACAACACAATCATAGCACACAATCCATCTCCTCCCCAGGGATTGGTGTAAACATTGCCAAAATCAAAAGTGATCTGCCACATGGTATTTACAAATGCAACATCACCAATCAGGCTCTTGCTCTGGTGTCCGTCAACACTGATTGGAATGTTTTATTGGAGTCGGCTTCAAATTTGGATGTCTTTCACACATGGCTTAAAGGCATTTGTGCACATGAAACGCTCTGTGATGCGATCTGCGATTTCCTGACACCCTTCACTAACGAGCGTCAGTGGCTTTTAATAAGTGTTGCTCAATGTTTGTTATTCAGTCCAGCCTCACAGTCAAACATAATCCTCTACTTACTTCCCTCTTTATACTAAAACAAGACATAAGAGCATTATGGGACTAAATGACATCCATATTGTTATGATGTCATAATGTTATAATAACATACATTCCATGAAATCTTACTGACTAATGTCTGTTGTCCTCATATGTCTATTCTAAAACCAAACACTAGAGTGTCGTAAATACTGAATCAACAAGGACTGCTTTGAGACTACAGTATCACTTCCCTTTTATTAAAATAGCCCTTCAGACCACTGCAGTCGTGTGTTTTACGATGGAAACAGAAATACGTTCATTGACTGGCAATGTGTCTCTGATCAGTTTATACTATGTAAATGTGGCCACAAAACAAACACTGATAGCATGCTCTCTCTCTATCTCTCTCTCGTGAAGACATGGACAATCATTATGCTGTGTTGACAGTCCACTCGACTGCCCCCCAAGCCCCCAACATGCGTAAACGCTTCCTCATCGACAAGTTTACAGGAAAATCGTTTGCTTATGTCTGCCCTGAACTCCTCATCAAAACATTTGTCTCTAGTGAGTGTGTGTCTCAAGGACACACACTTGATGTTAACTGGAATAATTCTCAACATGTTTTGTTTTCACATCACTAGATAAAACCTATGTGAAACACACACCTTTTACAAACCCTCTAAAAGCCACTGTTGCTCTGGGGCAACACTGAATTTATCTCCACCATGGGCCTCTAAAATATTTTTGTCACTGTCTAAGATACTGTTACTGATTGATAAGTGGTTTAGTTTCCAGCAAGTCCTAAAATGTGCATCTCAGTCTTGTATCACACAACTGACACACTTTTCTAAATGGCTGCCAAAATCTTCTGATTCTGATGTTGATAATAGATGGAACTAGTGCAGTGAGTAATAATAAAGCTTAGAATTGGTCCTAAATATTGTTGAATTTTGCAAAAAATGAAGGTCAATGACTCCATAGGTCACAACCACCCCTCTCAACACACTCTGACAACCTCCCATGCACAAAACATCCCTGCACCCCCCTTGCCCCTCTCTAAATCTAAATAAAATATACACACAAGAAACATGTACATACACACACAGACATGCACAAACACATTTGTCCCATACACACATCAACACACACATACAGCAATAATAACCCAACATTATTGTAGTTACCTATTAATGACATTGTAATTTGTGTTTTTTCTTTTAATGACCGTTCAGAAATATAGATTACATGACCCAAAAATTAAAATCTGAATGATTATTTGAAATGCAGCATGAAATGGCCGTAAACTTCCATGAATAGTGTTAATGCTCTACAGTTCTGTTTTAAAAATAGAGATAAAAAACAATGGTCACTTTAACATAATTTAAACTAAAAAAATATCAGATATTATCTTTTAGTTTCTCAGTTGTGCTTTTCTTGAAAAAAAGGGGTTGTGAAGGTGGTAAATGTCACAAAACACGTTAAGTAAAATTTACATGAGAACTGCTATCTTCAGAGGTGTCCTGTGAGCTTTGATTGCACTATTAAAGCAACAGAACATTCTAGACCGTGCCTGTGGATTGGAACTTGGCAGAAAACAAGGCATGCTCACAGTTGCTTGCCAACCACCTCAGTCAGAAATGCCTCTGTCCAAAATACCCCAGGCCACACACACATAGTGACACTTTGAACCTTTCTTGTCTGCCTTCTATGACATTTAAAAACTAAAAAAGGTGACACAGGTAACAAATAGAGAACAGAGACCTAGATAGCCTTTTTGACACTACATTGGGTCAATCTTTCATGACTGTCTCTGCATTGGCTCGACACCATGGATGAGAAGGAATCCCTTTCATCTCAGTGATCCATCTCTTTGAACAAGGCCTGGCTTGTCGTTCTGTACAAAGAACAAAAGGTGTCCTTGCGGGGCCCATACACATTAATAAACATTACCCATAACCTTCTCTGGGATGGCTAAATGAACACTGTGATCTGGGAGACAAGAAGTGTCCACACAGCTCAAACATACCACACATAAACTCTGCCTCCTTCTCTCTCTCTCTCTTTCTCTTTCACGCTCTCTCTCTCTCACACACACACACATACACACACGCTTCTTGCGTGGATCTGCCCAAGGTTTCTTCCTAGATTAACTGAACATAAGGTAGTTTTTCCTTGCCCCTGTTGCTCTTGGGTGCTCCTTCTGTGAAGTGCCACGAGACAATACTATTGTAAAAGGCGCTGTATAAATAAAACTGAATTGAAACTGAATTCTTTCACTCAATCTGCACATCATGCATTTGTTACAGAGGAGTGGATGCATTATTGTTTTGTACTGCGATGAACCCAGCTGCACCACCGGCTCTATATGCAGTCTCATTACTGTATCTTACAGGGCAGAATCGCAATTTTTAAATTCCTGTGAGCTTACTCATCATTGGCATCATACAGCACAAGCACTCCTGCCAACAATAACAAAGTCCACTTAGTCACTGTGGCCACAAAAGTAAAGTAGCAACTGTACTGGACCAGACCACTGAGTATCTCTCTAGAGTGGTTTCCTAACCACTCTAGTCTAGCAAAGTATGGCCACAGAACATTTTTATCAGATGACATTTAGCAATGTAAGCAGAAAACAACACCATCCAGAGGGTTTAAACTTCAGCTTGAGGTGTCTTTCAACACTCACAGTGTAACATTCTTCTAATATGCTAACACTTGCTAATTTAGTCTAAACTGAGAGCACAACATAAATCAACGTACTTCACCATGTTAAAAATACACAGTGGAATTATTTAAAATTAAATAAGAATGTTATACTTATGTTATGCTAAGCAGAGATAGAGGAAGGGGCAAAATGGTCAAATAAGATTAAAATAAAATAAGATTGAAGCAGGGTGACCAGACAACCTGGTCTGTCCCTGGTAAGATACAAGAAAACCTACTTTGTCCCCAATTTTTGAAGCTAAAACATTACTTATTTAATGACACTGACTGTAGAATTCAGTGAAAGGAAAATTTAAGGAAATGTCGATTTTCATCTCAGAGGTCTGGCCACCTTATTGGCAACAAATGTCAAAGTTTCAAGATGGAGCTTCTTACCTATTTGGTCCTCTGGGATGAAGGACTCAATGGGTGGCTGGAGCTCGGAGCTGTGGACCAGATAGGCCTTCATCTGTGTGAGGAAGTTCCTGAGGGTCTGCAGGAGGTCCAGGGCGGAGGTGTGTATCCCGCCCGTGGCCCCACCGCCGTTCTCCTGCATGAAGCTGACATAGTCCTGCACCAGGCAGCCAAAGTAGGAGCCCTTGTTGCAGGCGAGTTCTGCCACACGCCGCACAGCCCTCCGCTCGGGCGTGGTGGTCAGCGATCCCAGCATGCCGCTCACCTTGCGGAACTGGCCTTTGAGCGCCCGTGGCAGGATGAGAAATGGCGCTGGAGGGGAGCGTACGCCGCAGGGAAGCGGGAGTCGTCCGCGGTAACGGTACCGCTCCTGGAGACGCAGCTGCAGATCTTGCTCCAGCCCTAAGCCGTAGTTGTCATTGTCGTTGTCGTCGTACTCTTCATCCTCATCGTCCTCGTCTTCACTGCTGTTCTCCGGAGGGGCTCGACTCCGGAGTACTGGTGAGCACTGGAGGCCGCGCTGGGGCGAGAGGCCCTGGGAGCCCCCTGACGAGGCCGAGGACGAAGAGGCCGACGTGGAGAAGCTCAGGCAGCTCAGCCGTTGCTCCCTGGTGGGTTGCTGGTGCTGCTGCAGAGGCTTCCTAGGGGGACTGGAGCTCGGACTCGGGCTCTCACCCTCACCCTCCCCTTCGGGTGCCGACATCGATGAAGGCCCCCTGCTGTTGTGGGGCAGTTTGGTCTGTGCCAGGGCCTTAGCAATGGTCTCGTCGTCCAGGGCGATATGGTAGTCCACGTCAGGTAGCTTTTTCTTGGCCATCAGCCGAGGCACGGGAATGGGCAGTCCAGGCTTCTTCTTGGCAGGGGCACTGCCTGAGCGGCTCTGGCTGTGGTTGGTACCCATGTAGTCAGGTGGAGGCCTCTCTGGAGATGTCTGGTGTCCGGTGGCGTTGGTGGAGGTGGTATTGAGGGTGGTGTCGGCGTGGAAGGGGCTTATGGTATGGAGCATAGTCCTTTGCACTGGCACAGTGGCAGTGGAGGCTCTGGGTCTGTGGGGCCACGAGCGTGGGGGAGGGGGTCTTGGAGGAGGGGGCTTTCTGCTGGATGGTCCGGTGGAGGGATGGTGAAGGTCAGAGGTTGGTCTGCCGAGTGTCGAGGAGCCCCCAAGGTCCTGGGAGTCCTGCCGAAGTAGTTGGTGAGTCTGCAGGAAGAGGGGGTTGACGAAACACAGTGCTGTGGTGCCAGATTGGCTCCTCTCCAGGTGGTGGTGCTGGTACTGCTGCTGGTGGTGGTGGTGGTGGTTGGGAGGGGAGGCAAAGGCAGCAAGCGTCCCAGGCAGGGCAGACTCTTGGTGGGTTGGTACGAAGTTAGAGCTCCTTTCTTCTACTGGAGCTCCGCACCGCTGAGGACTGGGTCTCCTGCCCTGAGAGAGGCAACAAGGCGGGGAGGAGGAGGAGGAGGATGAACTAGAAGAAGCCCGACTCTTGCTGTATGGACCAGAGTCCCAGAAGCCTTTTGAAGAGAGGGAAAGAGAAAGAGAGAGAGAGATTATTAGTCAAAAAAGGAAAGAAAGAAAATCAACTAACCCAACAGGAGAGGGAAATAAAGAGAGAGATAGACAGAGAGAGAAGGAAAAAAATGAGAGAAATAAGCTATTGCCATAACAGCATAGCTCAAGACTGACTATGTGCAAATCTAAAAGTCCAACAAAGAACTGTCCTTCTCAATACAAACCATGAAGTGATTTTATCCATAGCTGCTAAAGTTCGTATGAGGGAGAGAGAAAGCTGAGCCAGAGGATAGCTAGCTCAGGATAGCTTCTTCTTTCTCCATTCCTTTTTGTTTACAACTTCTCTCCAATGTTCTTCTACAAGAACTCCTACTGTCTGATAGGTTGTTGTTGCTGTTGTTGTTGTTCTTTTTGTCCTGCTTTTGTTGTGTTTCTAGAAGTCCTGCGCTGCTTTTGATCCACAGCGGTGGAGCAGCCGTGGCAGAGCTGCAGCTGGTTCCAGCGCTGATTCACAAATGCCGACACACACATACATACACACACATACACACACACACGGATTCAACAGGCACTGACTCACTCATGCAAATAGCCAGAGTGGGCGGACTCTGGAGCTGAAGCAACCAACCACCCCCCACCCCGTTCTTTTTACTTCCCTCCCTCTCATTTGCTTTCTTTTTTTTTCTTTTTCTCTGCCTCTCTCGCTCACTCTTTTTCCCCTCTCCTCCCCCCACAGTCAGTCCATCAGCTTGCCCTCATTTGCTGCTTCCTTCTCTTCCTTCCCTTTAGCGGGAGTTTCTGTTTTGATGTGGTGCAGGATTTGTGTGTTTCCTGAACCTGACTATCTCCTTCTGTCTTTCAAATCCTTGACAGCCCTTTCAGTTAAACATAGATATCTTAAAGTAGCCTGGAATCATGTCATGGGTTGTTGTGCTAGTTCTCACAGCGGTAATGCAGAATCCAGTTCACACCAACACCAACTCAACAATGTGAATCTCTGTGCAACAGGGCAGGACACTTACAGCACCCATCAAGTTAGCTCATTGTTTGTTTTTTACAGTTGCTTGCCAACAACAAGAGCTCACCAGATCACACTGCCACTAACTCACGGTCTAACTCCCATAGTAAAATACATAGGCATCCCTCTGAATGTACTCATCTGAATCACAGAAAGAAAGACTTCAAGCCCACACAGTTACATACACAATCACTTATGCTCTTTCCATGACCTGTATTGTAGGTTTCATAAGGGATCTTATTTCAAACAACTGGTAGACAGTGCTTGTATGAATTGAACGAAGGCAAACATGACAAAATCTAGAGCAAGGCATAGAAAAGCACCTAAACAAGTTCAACTGGCATAGCTAGCAAACCATTCTTACCATTCCCCTCACAACCAACAAGTTTGTTTGTTTTTGCAGGAACATACAGTACTCTTGTTTGGACTCGAATGTGTCCTGAGGTAGTCACTATATATTTGGAAGACAGTGGTGTTTTCGCACGTACGGTCATTCATGCATTGCAGTAAATAATGCCCAAAGCAAATGGAAAACGGATCTTCCTGCTTTGGATTAATCACGTCTTGAAACACCTCCCAAACACACATGCAAATACACTCACACTTTCTGTCTCTCTCTCTCTCTCTCTCTCACACACACACACACACACGTACACACACACACACAACAGATATATCAGTCTCTCCACAGGACTGCAGTATACGTTCCCTGTGGAAACTCTTGGCACAAACAGAGAGAGAGAGAGAGAGAGGACTGGGTGTCTGCTCTGGGAAAGCCCGTGCCTGGTGCTCTGCTGGTGTTTTCCAAGAGAAGAGGCGTTGCCTTCCAGGACCCACCACACCCTCCAACCCCCCAACCCCCCTCCCTCTGCACCTCTCTCTCTAGTCCTCCCCTACTCTCCACAGTCCTGTGGTTAGTAATTGGGAGCTCAGCAGTACTGAGAATGACATGTCTAAGTAAGTCTCTGCCTTCAGCTGAATAACACTGTGCTTTTACACACACACACACACACACACACATACCCAGGAGAGAGCCATGTCATGTCATCTATTTTTTGAAAATATTGAAAAAGGGGCAGCCTTCTGTGTCAAACTGTACCTGCTCCTAACTGGGCCAACTCTTCCAGCTCAGCCTGGGTCTTAGCTGTGGTGACCGCTTCCGGAAGCTTCAGGGTAAAGGGCAACACATCCCTGCACAGGAAAGACAGGAAACACAATGCAGGTCAAAGAGACAGAGGGCAAATGTAGACAAAGGAAAAGAGAAAAGAGAATGAGATCTATAGGTTCATGTTATGCTAATACAAAAGTACAATACAATGTACTATATCATTCTGGCCTACATGTAGGACAAGACCGGATATGTTATGGTGCACGGAAGTGTGACAGATTTATTATTTGTTTCGTTGTTATTATTTTGTTGAAAACAATCATGGCTTTTACTGCTTACAGTATTGAGAAAGACTTCCCAGAAAAAACTAGTTCATAGTTGGCAGAGGTCCAGTACTGAGATAGCAAAGTGTTACACTGAGCTTCTTGGGAAGCACTGCCAACAAAGCCCAAGAAAGATGTTTATCTATCTTATGCAGCTGCTCAAGAGTTTGTTGTGCTTTTGTGTACAATGTGAATCTAGATTTGTCTTTTGTGAATTAGAGTGTGTTTGGATTGTAGAGCTGAGACTGTGGGATAGTCCTGTAATCTCATGCCACATACTTTAACCCACATACACTAATGTACAATATAACAGTGATTTTTTTTTTTTATTTTAATAAGACATTTGCCACCACCATGGTATCTGTCTTTGTTTTCTCTGCTGCACATTAATGCATACATGTATCCATGTATGAATGTTTATTTGTTTGCTTGTTTGTTTGTTTGTTCACAGTTATTGCATTCACCTAATCACCGATTCATAGTATTGTGAGCATTTTACAGTAGGCTGGCTTTGTTGAATTGAGAGATTACACTATCATGTCCAGTGTGTAAAAGCACATTATGAGTGTGAATGTAAGTGTCCTTATGCCCTAATCCTCTGACTGATCCTGAGTGCGTGGGTGAGTGTGCTGGTGTTTTGATGCTCAGTGAGGAAGTATGCGCATGTCTGTGGCCTGTGTGCACTGCCTCTGTGTCCAAGCAGTGCCACTGGGCCTAATGGGAGCCATGCAGCCAAAAGCAGAAGTGAGACTTGCCAGCACAGTCACTTGCACACACACACACACATGCGGGCACGCGTGCACACACACACACACACACACACACACACAAATGGTAACACTTTACTTAAAGTCTGTATCAACAAAACATTATAACACATTCATAAAGGGTTATGACATATTCATATGCCTAATAGTTTCTGACATAAATTAATGTAACCATTCAAACCTAGTGTGATGACATTGTGAAGTTTTATAAAGCATTTTAAAATGCTTTTGTTACATCCACATTCACATGCACACAAACACATGTGCAGTATAGGAACACAAACATGTTCAAACACAAACCTACGCAATGGTCACATACATGCACAAATTGACACTAGAATCTCTCTATATAATGCTCTCTCTCCCTCTCTCTCTCAAATGTATGTGTTTGTTTGTATGCGTTCATCAAAACAAGATGTGTAGTGAGTTGCAATGGCTTTGAATGACAGAAAAAAGGGTGAGTTGTTGGAGTAAAACATAGGCCTACAGAAAGATGTAAAATAGGAGAACTCATTTAAAATTTTGGCATAGACAAATATTTAAACTAATGTAGTACAGAAAATGACTGGGAAGGTCATAGGGCATGTTCACAGTCTTTGGTAACAAAAAACATTCCCCAAAATGTACAGGTCACAGAGTGTGTTTTTTTCTGAGCCTCGTTACATACAGCATCAGTGCGTGGGCGTGTGTGTGTGTGTGTGTGTGTGTTTTGATTCTTGCTTGTGTTTTACCTGCTGATGCAGTAGAAGGCCACCAGACGGAATAGGTCAGCAAAACTGACTCTGGAACCTTCCAGAGAGAACGCTGATGGACAGACAAGAAAAATGATCTACTGTCACTTGTGGTTTACCAACAAAGTCTCCAAAGACACACACACACATACACACAAAGACACACACACACACACACACACACACACACACACATTCTCTCTCTCATGCACACTTTGTGTGCCTTAAAGCTACGGTGGTTAGTTGTGATACAACACACACGTGATTATGTCATGTGGATCATTTCTTTCAGTGACTGTGCCCCAGGCCTGGACTGGTTGAGTGTTCTGTCAATACTTCTCTCTATTACCACTGCTGCTTAAATACCAGTACCAAAGTAGGGTGAAGTTTCTATACTAACACTGCTACACATACTAGAGTGGGATCATGTGAGAGTTTCTATACTAACACTGTTACGTACATACTAGAATGGGATTATGTGAGAGTTTCTATACTAACACTGCTTCACATACTAGAGTGGGATTATGTGAGAGTTTCTATACTAACACTGCCACACATACTAGAGTGGGATTATGTGAGAGCTTCTACACTAACACTGCTTCCTACATACTACAGCAGTTATGTGATAATACTAATACTTACAAACTAGAGTGGGGTAAGGAATATTTTCTCTACCAAGACTGCTGCCTACATACTAGAGTGGGATTAATGGATAGTTGCTATGCAGCCTCTGTCCACAGAATGAGAGATGTTGTTTGTGGGTTACTGTGCATAACATACTTCCTTACATGTAATGACGAATGCAAGGGTTGTATTTGTCTGGTTCTTATTACAAGAATCTTTCCCTTCTCTCCCCTTTCTCTAACTCTTTGCACAGACATGACTTATTTTACTTTCATTTGCACAAAATATTTTGCATTGTCTCTTGCACATCAAGTCAATATGTGTGTAAGTGGATGAGAACTGGACACAAGGGCAAATCCAGCGTGTCACAGATGTTTTACATTTGTGCCTGGACCGCTGTGGGAAAGCATGCAGGAAGCCGGACCAAGTGTTTGAGAGCTGACCCACATATTCTGGGGTTAGAAGAGGCCACAGCATTTTGCAAAAGATGTAGTATATGTGTATTACTGGTGAATGTATGTGTGTGTGTGTGTGTGTGTGTGTGTGTGTGTGTGTGTAAATGTGTCCTGGTGTCCTCTCTGTATATATATTTGTGTCTGTGTGTTTGTGGTGTGTGTGTGTATGTGTGTGTGTGTGTGTGTGTGTGTGTGTGTGTGTGTGTGTGTGTGTGTGCTGGTCTGTAGACTACAGCAGCAAAGCAAATCCTGCGAGAGTGGGCTTGTCTTTGCAGCTTGAGTGTCAGCACTGCCTCCCACAGCTGAATGCACTCTATGACATGAGGCCAATAATGGAAAACTATAGCATAGCATCCCACTACAAGAATACTTAGAGAGCATTCTTCTCTCTTTCTCTCTCTCTCTGAATTCGATCTTTCAAATCTATGTATGTACATCCCCTTAAAGGAGAAATACATTGTGATTCACACCACTGATTGCCATGTTGTTTAAGGTCACCGAGTGCTGTCTGTTGGAAGAAGAGGTCGAGAATTGCAGAATGAACTGAGGTGGGCATAGGAAAATGAACTGAACGTGACTTTCTGTCCACCATTCAGTTAGTGGTAGCTGTCAGTTCACTAATTGAGCTATTCCATCTATATTGTTCTTTTTCTTACTGACAGAAGTCTGTGACCTCGAACAACAGGGCTACAGATTGATTCACAACGTATTTCTCCTTTAAATGGACAAGTAGGACAGATACACACAACCAAAGACATTGAGTCTTACTGTACTGATTCTCCTTGACAGGGTAATCACAAATGGGCTGTCCACTGGCGTCGTCCGCACGCATGGAGAGCACCTTTCTCTGCAGTTTGCACGACCTCCTCACCAGGAACGCCTTTAGGTGTGAGAAATATGGGCACACATCAGCCTGCGACAACACCAGTGACCTCTGAACTACAGACCTTCCAACCTTGAAGACATTTGACAGACATTCAAGACATTTGAGCAGCACCTCATCTAAAACCTAAAGCCTAAAGCCTCAAAACACAGCAAAATAGGCAACCGTCAAGTAACTGATTTTGGATACTGTACTTTAGTGTCTTCAATGTTTTACTGGCCAAGGACATCTTGATGCGCTATTAAGCTATTGTCGGTTATGAAAAGTGCCCTTTTTACGCAACACGTAGACAATAACTTTGCCAACTGAAATGACTCGCAAATACACAACAATGGTAACGTCAGGCTAACATTATACTAACTTAGCTACCTTCATTATCTCGGTTTCCCATGCCAGTCTCAGACCTTTTATCTTTGCAAGGCAGCCCACAACTTGACGTAAGGAAGACAGGCAGATTGGATGGAGCGTGCAGGCAGAGTGAAGCATTTAGTAGGCCTACTGTTAAAATACTGGTCTACATTCATAACTGATCCTCAAGATCCTCACGTGTTTTAAAAGGCTAATTCAATACTGTCAATGATGTAGGATTGTTTATTTTGCTCTTTCCTCTTTCAAGATGTGCATTTCATTACAATTAGTCATTGTTCCCTACTCTTTTATCATTCTCATTATCCTGTCTTTTCTGTTATCTTTTAGACCAAATATCCCTCTGCCCACTGTTTCCTCTATTTCACTCCTTCGTTCCCTGTCCTTGCCCATACCTCCCTCTCCATCACTCTATTTCTCTCTTGTTCCACCACCCCTCTCCCTCTCCCTCTTTCTCTCTCTCTCTCTCTGTCTCTCTCTCTACCCCTCTCTCTCTCTCTCCCTCTCTCTCTCTCTCTCTCTGTCTCTCTCAATTCAATTCAAGTCAATAGGTTTTACTGCCATGACCCTTTAATGTAAGATGAGGTGTTGTGAAAGCAAATACAATCATGTAGTAGGAACACAGAATACATCAAAACATGAGGAGAGTTCTCTCTCTCTCTCTCTCTCTCTCTCTCTCTCACTCTCACCCCAGGTGGTTGCTTTAGAAGGATGCGGGTGACCTCCTGGTCACTAAGCGAAAGCAGCAACCAGATGGGATGCGTAGTGGTCAGTCTGTCCAGCACACTCAAGTGGCGGCCCAACGACTCATACCCACAATCCCTTTCACCTTGCAGGTACACACCACTCATCTCGCCCACCAGCCCATCCAGTCTACAGAGAAAGAAAGAGAGAGAGAGAGATTGCATGTGTATGTGTCTGTCTTTGTGGACTGTTTTAGCCACATACATTTTCTATGTTTTCTTTATTGCGTGCATTGACAAAGCTATTTTCCTGAGTTGAGTTGAATAGTTTGACAATCACAAATATGAACCTATGAATAAAAAGCAAAAGAGTGAGAGGGATGTCTCTGAAGAATGTCATATCACCTCGCCCTCTAGTGGGGACAGGAGGTACTGTGTGAATTTCTCCTAATGCTTGACAGATAATATATAAACGTAACACAAAACATTCCAATCAAAACACAATCGCTGTATTCATCTCCACAGAGATCATATTGTTATTCTACCCATCAGAGCTGTATGCTTTTGATTCTTGTCTAATAGTATGGCACCTATCAACATGCATTTTTAGACTCCTATGAAGGCCAATGAATGTGCAGAGGGCTGCTCTTATCACGCCCTCTAGTGGACACAGGAGGTACTGTGTGGATCTTTCTTTTTCTTTTCTCCACTTACAGTTGAGCTTGTGAAGCATCTACACATGATGTCCACCAGAATAATACACAACATTCACATCAATACACAATATATGTGCATACCCCAGAATGTTACTTAATGAATACATTGTTGTTCAAGTCTTGCGGCACACCCCATTTTGATAGTGTCTATGCATATGCAGTAATTCACATGTAGTATTAATTTAATTCAATTTTATTTATAAGCACATTTTACAATAGTATTATCTCCTGCCGCTTTACAGCAAGGAGCACCCAAGAGCAACAGGGACAAGGAAAAACTCCCTTGTGGTAGTTAGTCTAGGAAGAAACCTTGGGCAGATCAACAGCTTAAGGGGACAATCCAACTGCCAGGGGTCATGCAGGAAAAGTACAATGACTAGTTACCATGATAGACTACAATTTCTCTATGGTTTTAGCTGAACATCATAGTAATTCGAAAATATTGTCCCATAACACTACATGGTAGTCAAGCCATAGGTGGTTGTCAAAAGTTATGGCAGGACAGAGTAGTAGCAGCTATACTTAATGTTAAAGTCAAGGAGTGAGATGGATCATGGGGGTAACAATACAGTAATCCACTCTTCTGTGAGCTAGCGAACATGCATAGGGCTGCTCTTTAGCTTAACGACTCCTGAAACCTCCCGATAGGAATATGTTTACTTTTCAGTAGTGGTGGCCACTTTGTTTGACCTTTGAAACTATTGTTTTCAATTCCTGTTCGCTGATTGATGCTAGATTTTTTAGTTGGGCTAAATTGGATGCCTTCCCAGAATGGCCTGATGTGGTAGTGTGTACTGCAGTGAAATAAAGTATGGAGCACAGGTACCTTTCAGTGGTGTTAGTCTGGTTAGCAGCTCTTACCCCTGGAGGAAAATGTGTCCATCGGACTCCGCCGTCCTGCCTTGGACTGGCCGCAGCTGACCCAGCTCCTGTTTCAGTTCCCCCAGCTCACAGGCAAAGGAGTCCACCAGCTACAGTGGGGGGGGTGGGGGGGGGGGGGGGGGGGGGGAGTGAGTGAGTGAGTGAGTGAAATAGGGAATGAAAGAAGAGAGAAAACGCTCTAAAAACAGGGGAAGCGATGTAGACTGAGAGTATCAAACTGATCTGGAAAAAGTCAGATGTTTCCACAACCACTGGCAGATAGACTTCAAGATATCAGTCCTGATATTGCCATCCATCCATCCATCCATCCATCCAGAGCAACAGAGAGAGACAGAAAGACAGAGAGAAAGAAAAGAGAAACTTAGTCAGTGTGGTGTGTTAAGATAAAGAGTTTGTCATCTTCCAGCGCTCGCTACATTTCCTGCACAAACAGGAAACGAGGCCGTAGAAAGAGGCAGAGAAAAGTACCAGCCCAACCTCTTACAGGCAAAACATTCTCGTCCAATCAACACTCATCTTCTTCCCCCTGGGTCCCTAATCCCACAAGCACCCACTCCCAACTCACACACACAAAAAAACTCAACATTCCAACTCCAGCTTAATTAGGCCTAGTAATCAAGAATGGCATCTGAGAGTCTGGCAGTAGGCTTCACATAAAGGCATCTGGGCAATAATCTACGCGCATTAAATTGTTCTGAAATGGAAAAAATCCACCTTGTCAAGGCAAAAGCCATGTCCTCTCTAACTGAAGAGCTATAGTATACATTTCTATCTCATGACTATGACTATCTCTTTGGCATGAGTTTGTATTTGTCTACTTACCACTCTGTTTAGTCTCACAGTAAACATATTTTACATGCATATTTAGCTATTATGCAAAGAAATATACATTAAGGATGTATATGGCCATTGGAATGCTGGACCAGATGGGAGGGGAAAAATAAAACCAAACAAGATGGAGAAATAACAAATAAAAACAGAATAATGGGGGATAAAAAAAGCAGGGCTTGTGCATTTCTGATTGTTGAGACAAACGCAGCTACAGCTCTAGCCAACATTCTTGCAGTGGAAGCTCTGGTGTCTAAACACTCGACTCCAAACAGGAGTACTGACCTTTACTTGAGAGAGAGAAAGAGAGAGAGAGAGAGAGAGAGAAGTAAAACTACTTGTTCCATTGGGCAGTCTCCCATTTTGGTGATTGAAACCAGCACACTGGCCATGGTCCCCACTGCCAAGTTAAGAGACGACTCAGGCCAGAGAGCACGGATGGGAGAGCTGCAGGGATCAAAGCTGACCCCTAGAGGGCAGTGTTTGCTCACAGGCTGTAAATACTGTGGCTACAGAGGGAAAGAGGGTCCTAAATCCCCTTTGCCACCATAAAATGTGTCAGACCTACTGGGTGACTGACGTCCCATTCAGTCTAACTAATGTGTAGCATGACACAGATTCTCAGTCAATACTCTGTATGTAGGTTATTTATGCGGCACAGCAAGATGAAGAGGGAAAGTGATAGATTGAAATTAAATATTAAAAGACAGCCAGAATTTTTTTTACTGACCTTATTACCTGACCTTATTATTGCTTTCTATTTTATTCATTCATTCCCACTCTGTAGTTTACCGTCCACATCCATGTCTAAAAATTCTCTCTCTCTCTCTCTCAGTTCAGTTCAATTCAATTCAAGTGAGCTTTATTGGCATGACAAACATGCCAATGTTTTGCCATTGCCATTGCCAATGCTGAACAAGTTTACATGCAAAATAAAAGGAGGTACAATGTACAGCAAACATATATGCATTCAAGATTGTCAAACAAAAGTGTGTGTGTGTGTGCACACATGCGTGTGCGGGTATGTGTGTTTGTGTACATGTATGTGAATGAGAGTGTTTTTGCACTGGTGGGCCAGTAGGTGTGCATGTTTCTGATGAAGATACCTAACCACTGTCCTTTGTTTTGTGTCATTCAGAAATGTATCTAGCTGAAATTAAATGAAATCTAGCAGAAATGTATCTACTGTCTAACCCTGCTGTCCAAGTAAGTAAGTTCTCCTAAATTTTGGAACCCTGGAATTAGGGTTGGACACCTGTCAAAATAGACTTGCTGAATGTTTTTGTATTTCTCACAGTGAATAAGAAAGTGCACCTCTGTCTCAAGCTCACTTTCTCAACCTCAGCCTGACTTTCAGAGTTCAGATCTTGGGGTTTTTTTGTTATATTGAAACGTAGCATGTCTGTGGGACTTGTTTGATGATGTATCCAGAATTTGAGAGCTCTCTTTTGTATGTTAGAGGCCAATGGGAATCTGCCTAGTTCTGCCCTACATGCATTGGTTGGTGTTTTCTTTTGAATTCTTAAGATCAGTCGACATAGTTCTGCATGCAGGGCTTTTATAGGATACTTGTCCCATCTAGTGTAGCTGTACTCACTGAGTGGATCCCATACCTCACTTCTGTACTGTACAATAGCCTGGATTACACAGTTAAATATTTTGCACCAAATTCAAATTGGTGTGTTTATGTTTCTTTTCATTACTTATAGAGCTCTGCGCTGGACTGTGATGAGTCCATTTACATCATTTATTGAGACTGGATCTTACTGGGCAAGGTTTTGAGCTGCTTTAAGATTTTAAGGAAGGTGTTAGTCTGGTTATGATCAGATAGTGGAGTTTGCTGCCTGACAGTGAATGCTTTGAAGAGGATGGGGTCCATGTCTCTCTCTCCTCTGTGCTTTATAGGTTTTTTTGTATTTCTATCATGTATTTTTGAATGTGATTTTGGTGTGTTGTTGTTACAGTAAGAACCTTACAATACAAAGAATGCTTGATTGATTGATAAATAATCAGAAAACTGTGAAACACATACAGTAGATAAGGGGAGCATTTAGACACACGGAGAGAGAGAGAGAGAGAGAGAGAGAGAGAGAGAGAGAGAGAGAGAGATTGAGAGAGTTGGAGGGAGAGAGAAGGAAAGTGAAAGAGAGAGAGACAGACAGACAGACAGATAGAGGGGTGGCATGGAAAGATAGCAAGTCACACACACACATACACACACACACACACACACACACACACACACACCAAAACGGGTGCATAGCACATCAACTTCAATGGGGAACAGAAACTCACACACAGCATCAGAAGCATTGAGTATAACGAACAACCCCCCTCTCCCCATCTAAAGAGTGAACAGAGAGAGAAAGGGGGATGAGTGTGTGTGTGTGTGAGTGTGTGTGTGTGTGGGGTAGGAGAAGAATGTCTGCATGGAGCCAAAGAGAACAGAACTCTCAGAACACTCTTTGTGTGGTTTCATTAGTTAGTTTTTTCCCCATGCAGTACTTTTTGCAGAATTTCTTTCTTTTTTTATTATCTTTCAAGCTACATTCAAAGTCAACTGTAATGCAGATGACATCTTCCCCCCTGCAGGAAATTAATTACTCAACCTCTGACCCCTACCCACAGGAGAGGAAGTGATAGCCTGGCAAAGGGCAAGAGCAGTGTTGACCTACCCTCTAGCGCTGTGGCCTTCCAACTAAAATATCTGGCCTCCTCCAATGAAAAATCACTAACTCTCGTTCTCTCTCTCTCTCTCACACACACACACACACACTCACACACACACACACATACATTATGAGATGCACCATGTCACTCATGTTCTGAGTTTGAGTTCCTCTCCATCTATTTATACTCCTACAGGCCGTCATCAAGGGAACTGAACTAGACCTTAACCCATCACCTGAAATTCACAGAAATGTTTTTAATTCTTCAGACGGAACCACACACTCTTTCACTTCCTCTAACACTGTCCCCAATCAACTTAACTCAGGTTCACTTGAACATGATCAAAACAAGGAACCAGAGAAAACTAAAGTAAATGGTTCAGTTCAGGTCAGTTGTACATTTCATTCTATGCTATATTGGAATACCTTCATATTTACTTTACAAGATTACATGTTTATTATTATTAAGTGTTAAGTTTGTTCTTTTTAAATATAAAAACTTCTATGAGAGTAGATTCTAAGAATCTACCAATATTCAAAACATATGGGTAATTGCAGATGAGGTTTGATGTTTGATTGACTTAAAAAAAAGCAAAGTGTACCACCTTTGTTCTCTATAATTGTTCTGTCAACCATATTGATATAGGAAATAGCCCTTGAGGACCATTAAATGAATTAGGCAAACCACAGCAGCAACCACCAGCATCCAAGGCCAGATACATGCAGACAACGTCATAAGTGAGTCAGACAGCCAATCACACAGACAGAGAAAAGGAACATGAAGACAGATCCAAAGGAGACAGAGAGAAAGCGAGTGAGGCAGTGAGATAGAGAGAGAGAGAGAGAGGTCAATAAAGAGAAAACTGCCCTCACTCCATTTTCTCTTCACCTTAAAGTAGCTGCCCCTTCGCTCCATGCGTACGGGCAGGCTCTTTGGCCTCATCGTCTCCTCTTCCTCCTCCTCTTCCTCCTCCTCCTGCGCCTCCTCTTCTGTGTGATCCTGGTCCTCCTGATGCTCCTCTCGCTCCCACTTTCGGTCCCACTCTTGGTCTCGCTCCTGCAGAGCAGAACACCCATCCAGCTCCACATCATCTAGGGCTCGATCCCAAAACATAATAGATAGCACAGATTCTGACCCACAGTCAGTCAGTCAGTCAGTGAATCTATAATGTCTGGTGCTACAGTGAGACCTCAAGACTGGTCTCAGGCATACTTTAAAGTCTGAGCTGATAAACACACAGACAGACACACACGGAGTGCTCTGGCTTGTTTCATGTTTCTGTGGCTCCTCCTTTAAACATGGTTGTGAGAAATGTTATCTGTTATCTGAGCTTCCCCTAAGTATGGCTCAACACTCAATATATATATTGTGTGTATGGTGTATGTGTGTGTGTGTGTGTGTGTGTGTACATGGAAAAGGAAGTCAGATACAGTGAAAGGCTGAGAGAGAGAGAGTTTGTGTCACTCTTTCCCTCTCTCCCTCTCTCTCTCTGTGTGTGTGTGTGTGTGTGTTTGTATGGGTGGTTAGTTGTGGGTGTTTGTGTGCACTTGTGTGTGTTTCAAAGGAGGAAGATCTGACTAAGCCAAACTTCCTGAGAAAATGAAAAAAATTAATCATAAGACCCATGCTGTGCAGCAGGTATATCAGGACCCACTACATACCACTACATAGACTATAGCCTATGCATAGCTGTCACAACTGTAGTGGAACAACATAGTGGAACTTTACATTCAGATTTTTGTTTCAAACACAAAATAGAAAACAATATAAATTTTAAAAGGAAGACAAAGTCAACATTCCAGAGGGAAGGTCATAGGACAAATTCATCATTTCCCTATGCTTGTCAATGAAGGTTTTACCACACTGAATTTAAAGTTAGTAGTTTAGTTTACCTGAAGGATTGCTGCTAGGAACACTGAAATTCTCAATTCCAGCACTGTGTTGTGTGTAGCATAGCCTATAATCTCTCTCATTGAAAAGAGGCAGGGTATGGGAATTATCCACAGGAATGGACACAACACAATGTCTCAGGATGTAGTCACTATCTAGCCTATCAAATCCTTATTATCAACAGCCTCTGAGGTCTTTTAGCTCTGAGGCTAATTTGACCTGCTAGCTCAGGCACAAAGAGCTCCACTTTGAAGGCATTTTCTGGCTCTGACTCAAAATGGAAGAGTTGATCTGACTTTAACAAGGCACGTCGTATCTATCTATATTCATGTTTTTATTTTCTTTTTTCTGTCTGTAAATCCCTTTGAACAGTTCTTAACTTTCTCGCTCTTCCTTACTCTCTCTCTCACTCTCTCTCTCTCACACACACACACATACACACACACACACACATAGACACACACACAAACACACCAATTTGTTCCATTTTTCAAACTTCAATGCTAAACTGATGCAATTACCTGAAAATAAACTGCAAATTTTCACAGTTGTGATGGGCCAGTCAGTTACACTGTGAGGCGTCCCTAAAAGGCTGGCAGGCCTGCATATGAGGGGTGATCTGGCAGTGGTGGTCTGGGGTGGTTTACAAGAGTCAGCTGCAGCCAAACAAGGAGCCGTCTTATTTACCCCTTATACAGAAACCTGCCAACAACAAACAGAAGAACAGTGTCCTTACAAAACAGTGGTCCCCCATGTAACACAAATACACACACACACACACACATGCACACATGTTTTCTCTCTCTCTTTCCATCTATCTATCTATCTATCTATCTATCTATCTATCTATCTATCTATCTATCTATCTATCTATCTATCTATCCATCTATCTCTCTCACCCACAAAGACATACACGTTGTCTCTCTCACTCGTAGACACACAGACATACACGTTGTCTCTCTCGTAGACACACAAAGACATACACGTTGTCTCTCTCGTAGACACACAAAGACACACACGTTGTCTCTCTCATAGCCACACAAAGACACACATGTTGTCTCTCTCATAGCCACACAAAGCAAAATGGAAATAGAAAAAATACAACTGTGACAAGGTGCATCATTCACTAGAGTGTTCTAGAAGGCCACACAGCACAATACATAAGCACCATGTGTTCCAAACCCACTCCAAACAGGTCCAGCACCCTTTGGTACACATGAGATTATCCTCACAAACACAGTTTGTGCATCCTGCCCATCCTTAAAACCAGCCGTGAGGCCACACACACACGCACACACACGCACACACACACACACACACACACACACACACATACAATAACACAGAACATGTGGGGGTAATGACAGGTCAGGCATCTGAAACTTGACCCAAGGATGACTGCTGCCTTCAGTGTTTATGTGCCCTGAAGATGACTAGCAGGAGGCCAAGACACAGGCTGTTGTTGCTAACAGAAGAAGGACTTTCTTTCAGTTTCTCTACCATAATTCCCTACCTTTTCCTCTCCATGTTTCTCCATCACTCTTTTTTGTATCCTTTCTTTCTTTTTCGCTCGCATTATTTCTAACTTTGTCCCTTCCTTTTGTTCCTTTCTTTTTCATTCTCTCTAACATCAACCCTTCTCTTGCTGTCCAATGCCCTCCCTCCCTCTCCTTCTCCACCTCTCAACCTTTATCCCTCTAACATATTTCCCCCTTTACCCCACCCTTCCCTCACTCCTTCTCACTCCCTCCCTCACTCCCTCCATCTTTTTCTACTCAGTAATCTAGGGAGCTAAACTCTGAGGTCCAAAACACTTTAGGGCCTTCCTCTCTGAAGCTCCACTTTATGTCTGCTTAGCAACCTGACACACACACACGCACACACACACGCACACACACACATTACCTAAAGTGACTTCAAAGCGAGGTACAATGCGATGCAATCAGATGATTTGTAGAAACGCTAAGAGCAGTGTCAAGGTCAAGGTCATCACACCTACACCTGAGCATCCAACCTCCTGAACCAGTCAGTATAAACTACAGTGGAATAGCTTACCTTTGCCCGTACCATCGTTGGAAACAGCAGTCGCAGCTGTGTGGCACGTGGAACCAGTTGCCATAGTGAACAATTTACTGCAGTCAACAGGAAAGCATGAGGCAGCATGTACACAAAAACTCTGTTTCTGCTTCATGAACTAAACACCCAATAACAATGCCGGGCCATTGCATGACCTACTTCTAGTGCTGGGGAGAGACGGCAATGAGTCAGCAAGGGCAATAGGCAGAGCAGTGCTGTTTAGCTTGTATGAGTGAGACCCTAACGAGGGAGACAAAGAGGGAATTATATGGGGAGAAATGGCTATGGTGTTTACGTCTTAACTAATTCAGGATTCTGTGAGAAGGTTGAGAGGCAAACCATACCTACTGTCATGTTCACACCAGTCGTATTTAATCAAGCATTGCCCAAGATCAAAACATTTCCCTGTAGTTTCTTATAAGAGAAGTAAAGAAGTAAAGGATCAATGTATAGGTTTCATTCATACTTGCTTACACAGTGTGTGCTCTAGTGCAAGTCATTAACAATCCACATTGAGTTGGATATTGAGGAGGATAGCAATGACTTGTGTGTGTGACAAAAATAAAGACAAAGAGAGAGATAGATAGAGAGAGAAAGGCCTGTCTCTGTGTCTGTCTAAGTGTAATTCCTGTGTTCCTCTATATATTTTTTCCCTGTGTTATGACCTCAAACTGAACCTTTTAGACCAACCTGCAAATGAAAGGAAGGTATGGTGGCAACCAAAGGAACACATAATTGCTGGAGACAATAAAAGGACTCATCCCTCTCTATTTAGGTATTTTCAACCACAGTGACTCATTTGTTTGAAGTTGTGGAGTTCTGGCTCTTATTTTGCACTGCTACACTCTGGGGTTTGT
This sequence comes from Tenualosa thibaudeaui, assembly GCA_027481765.1. Lineage (NCBI taxonomy): Eukaryota > Metazoa > Chordata > Actinopteri > Clupeiformes > Clupeidae > Tenualosa > Tenualosa thibaudeaui. The sequence goes on along the minus strand of JAIFZK010000056.1, from coordinate 1,061,680 downwards.
TGAACATGTTATTGTGTTGTGTGACCTTACATCAGAAATGGCTGCAATACAGGTAATAAACAGTCTGGTCTTCATGTTAGATGTTAGAATGTCAGATAAAGGAATCAATCTTACACATGAATCTGTCTACAGCAACACAGTCCCCATGGCATGATTCAAATTTCTTCACTCCCCACACACACCTGTCAAGGTTTACTGAAAGATTTGGCCCTTTTTTCATTCAGCCTGGCATTGGCATTTTCCATTGGTGTTGCTTTTCAAAACAACAGCCTCTTCACCAGGGCTGTGGTTTGTCACAGCAGTGCAGTATTGCTGCTGGGGTCTATCTCTGCGAGACATCTCTTAAACCATCACTGTGCCAGAGACATCACATCATCTACATTCACACCACCACAACACCACACACTCCAAACAACCAGCACAAACCACCCCACAGAATGAACCAAGGGACCCTGGTGGGGTGCAGGAATGGGGGATGTTTTTTTTTGGGGGGGGGGGGTCACAACAAGGATACTGGGGCCCCATCCAAGATGAAGAGCTGTCCTTTTGTCTAGGCCACCCCCTCCCATCATCCCCTAACAACAGTCCGCCCTGTGAACCAATTCTAATTAGGGGTTAATGTCTCCCTTATCAGCTCACCACACAATGAGGTCTGGCCATAGACTTGCTTGTACTTGTGTAGTTACTGTAGAGTGAATGGAGAATGGCAGCTGATTAGGGAAATTCTCTCCATTGTGGCGGCGCTTACAGAACAAGGGCAGGAGGTGGGTGAGTGGAGTTTGGCAGATACAGGACCGCTGTTATGGCATTAGAACTTCACGGATCACTCAAATGGTAAATGATGTAGGCCTACGCAAATGATGTACCAAAGCATGGGATTTACAACCAAAACTGGCTAAATGTCCGCTGTTTTTAATGAAAGTGCAGCACATTTAGTACCACATATTCAGTGTTTCTGCCAGTCATATCAGATAGCAAAGGCATGACCAGACCACTACACACTGTTGCACGCTTGAAATCTGCATTCAATTAAATGTGTTGCAGTTACTGATGCTGATACTGCAGTTACTGATGCTGATACTGAGTTAATGTTTTCGTTTTCAGATTGTAGACCAAAGTTTAAGGTTAATAAATGAAAAAAACAGTGCACATAGTGAAACTACTCAGTGTCATTCATTGCTATTGTGTATCTTTTATCCAAAGTGACTTGCATTTTTTGTCAACTATCAACTTAGGGTTAAGTGCCTTGCTCAAGGGCACAACAGTGACAGTTTTCTGGGTATTGTGTGGGTATATAAATAAACCCACAAAATACGTGGAAAACAAAACTGGGAAAGTTAGTTTATTATGGGGGATTATTAGGGGAACTAGATCAGAATTAGATTAGGAACTGAGAACCCTGCCCCCTGAAATCATTCATGCTTCTGATCATAGATGCATAACTAACTAAGCATACCTCAGGCTGCCCTCCATTCTCAAGCCTACATATGTCAGTTAGGCTCACCTTAAGAGTGAGCCATGCTGAAATTCACCCAAATAAAACACATCCAGCGACCCACAATCTGCTGGCAAAGTGTTACTGTTCTCCTAATTACTTACAGCGTGGCACAGCACAGTTAGTATAACCTACTACATGGAGGTCAAGGCCACGGTTTTACTTTCAAGTAAGCTAACAAGATATTAAAATATCTATCCTCAGAGTGGTGTGATTTTGCAAGGTGCATCTTCACCTTAGAATGTGCCTAACTGCTGATGTAAGGAAGGAAATAAAGCAAGGAACAGCACCCTTTAAATGAAACAGAGCAACAGGTGATTGAAAGACTTGTATCTGGGGGCATCAGGGAGACAACATAGAGAACACAGAAATTCCATTCTGATTCCCGTCTATACAGCTCTGTCTCAGGTCTACAGTGAGCTGCATTGCCTTTGATTTGGTGGAAGTTTGTTCCAAATGGTCCACAATTAGCGTACTAACCTCTCTTTTGTTGTTCAAATTGACATGGGCGACAGGCAGAAACAGTACCAAGTAGGAGAACCAAATAAAGGGAGGGCTTCTCTGACCTCTAAACCTCTTAAACAAGCTCAAATAATCAGATTGAGAATGAGGCAGCAGCTTTCACAGGAATTTGGATGTGTTATTGCTGCCAGTACTTTACTTCTGTGGATGGGCTTCACAAACTCCAAAATGCAATTTCTATTCAGAATTTAAACCCACAAATGCAATTTCTGTCGCAATTTTTTTTTTTTTTTTGTAGTTGTTGTTTTTTTAACAGTGGTGAACCGGGTTGAGCCTTGCAGTAAATGTGAAATTTCACAATGTCAGAAACTTCACAACGTCATGCTGTGCAAATAGCTGTAACTGTCATGAATAATGTGCGACACTAATGTGCAACTTCCCCCATTGTGGGATATACTGTCCAAAGGAAACCGTGCCAGACACGGGGAAGAGCGCACAGTTCATTCAGGGGACATAATAAAGTGGCCAACAATTCAGCTGTCTCAGTTCGACAGACAAACAGTACGTGGTTCTCTGAGCTCATGCATGTAGCCCACTTTAGCAAGTTTAAACTGTTGTATGGCACCTGAATGATTTAGATTTTCAGTTATTGACAACAAGACCGTTATGTTATTCTGCACTGCGATATAATGCTTTAAGGTAACTTTCATAACGCATTTCTAGCACTGCGTCGTCGATAGAAAAGGCAGAAATTTAAGCTGCCGTTAGTCTAGGCGCACAGTCACGCATAAACCAACCCACGAACGACTACATTTCATCCCTTAGGTCGCATACGTAACGACCAACAAAGCCTCCTCAAATGTTTTTTTTGTTGTTCTGCGCCTTTGCAACGCAGAGGGCACTCTTCTAACGTTTAAGTTAGCTTGTCGTCATTTTCATTCTGACAGTCAACTTTACATCATCACATTCTACTTTGGTAAAGCTGAGTGACATAATTCAAATCGCACAACTGACCTGAAACTAGGATACTCAATGCCAGCAGCTCGTCAGTCCGTCAAAAGGAAGGCATCCATGTATTGCAACATGTTCAACATGGGCTTAAAAAAAACATCCTTTCATGCTCCTTGACGTTCTCAAACTCCATTTACTGACGGAGCTAATCTGAAGAGCTGAAGAGCGTCTGCAAGTCACGTGTCCCGGTATGGAATGCGCTCAACTGACCCACTGGTCCATTTCACCATTCGTCCAACCCAGCTGAACAAAACACGCACTCCACCTTCAGAAGAGCCCGAATGTGTTAGTTGATGTCTGCAGGTGTGTACACTTACAGCCTATGACAGACAGTCTTCAGACACAATATCCAACTGCATGTAAACCTTTTTATTGCCAGAAGGCGTCAAACTGTCGTACAAATGGCTTCTTTTACGCATAAAAATGTCAATGAAATCTCGAACTGTGATACTTGAGGAAAAATAAGGAACATTTCAGAACCGAAGGGAAGTATGATAAGAAACCATAGCCCTATCAGTTATTTCATTTAAACAATTGCAAATATGTTATTAAGATAGTAAGCCTATCTTTTTCACTGATATGTACATTGTAATTGATACAGCGCCTTTTAGTGTTTTTACGCATTCAGTAGACTACTGAGAAAGGAAACATGCACCAATTCGTCATCTTTCTCAAAGTACCAAAAACTGTGTCAACATTCATTATTACTGATACAAATACAAGTATACTTACATTTACCACAAAACTGCAAACTACATCAGAAACTGTGATTTTTATGACAAGTGACCAGATGGTGAACTATTCGCACTATATAATATTTTCCCTTAACTTTTGCTAACATAAAATGACCTTTGATATACGTATAAAATAACACCTCATGGCTATCTGCAGTCATGCACTCACATGTTATGGCCAAAATAAATGCCGCGTCTTGAGTTCACACAGAAACTTACCTTTAAATACAATCTCTCTTGCAGAATACCCGCAAAGCAAAGACACTCACGCCACGATAGGGATTCACTGTGAGTCCTGTTGCATACATCTACACTAAAACACTGACCTCTTGTGGTAGAATCACATGGTCGACGAACTGCAATGCTGTTTGCCTGGCAATACTTCTTTTTACATTTAGGGAACCATACAAAAGAACCTCTTACAGTGTTATCAACATCTCTATTTCATGTTTTGTCTTTAACACACTGATGTTTACAAACATTATTAGAGAAACAGCATCATGCTTAACATGACACGGCAAAATAAATATGGAAAGGTCTGCTTAAGTTCAGACGAAAGAGTGCAGAGTGCAGACCACTACCTCAAATAAATATGTTTACACATAAATATGTACATAAATAAAATACCCTATTTTTGGCTACTTCAGTGTATATACCAGTCTTACATAGAAATCTGTGCCCCTACCACTCGTCCGGGGAAAGATATTTGTTGTTGTTGTTTGCACCCAACACTTACTGTTACATACTTAGGAAAACCATAGTTTCACCATTCAACTTAAACAGCTATAGGCTTAGCATAATGAAACTACTGTGGATGACTACCATTTTAATTAGTTAAAAGATATGGAGATCAAACACAGAGAATAGGTGCTGATGTGACTCTACTGTGCAATGATGATTAGTGTGGCTTCAACTCCACAAGGTGGCAATGCACAGATTATTTAAAAAAAAAGATGACCAATAATTTAACATCAACATAAATATCTTAAATAACACACAACATATCCCTAAAGGTCACCAATTGTGACCTTGACAGTGCAAGGCAAATGCAAAGAAAAATAGAAAATAAATAAATAGCTCTTAAATGTCCAAAAACATGTTTAGGAGAGGAAAAAAACAAACACGTAGTGACTGGGTCAAGGTTTCAATTCACTACACACAAAGAACCAGCCGTGTGTCTGTGTGTGTCCATTCCGCATTCAGTATTTGCTAAAAAAAATAAAAATAAATAACATTACAAAGCCCTGATAAGATGACGGTTATTTGGAGATGATCCAAGTTCTCACATTGAGTAAATATGTACACAGCACGATCTAGTTTGTCAAAAGAGTCAGACCATTTTGTTCCAAAACTTCGAGTCTCTCCCATCTGTTTTTAAATTGAGTCAATCCATTCTTCTGTAATAGTGACTCAGGTGCTGCCTGACAGATCCAGCAGCTCAAGCGCTTAAACCCATCTTTAAGTATAGCTCCATTCTCTTCATCAATCCATGCAATTGTCATTTCTTCGAGCCTTCAAGTATTTTCCTTAATTAATCAATCATGAGCCTGTGAGGCATCAGTCTGTATTGCACTAAAAAAAATCACTTTTGAAATAATTCTTCCAAGCAATAAAAGGTCAAAATCCATCCATCATTTGTCAGTCAATTCATCCATTCATCACTCTATCCATCCATCTTCAATGGTGAGTTATCTTCCTGAAGCCAACAGGAAGTGATGTAAGCAAAGGCTGGCGCTGGGGTAGAAGAAGCCGGCAGAGAGGACCGTTTGGGGAGCTCAGATGATCTCTCGGCACATGGGGAGGTTGACAAACATGAAGACGTTGAACTCGATGAGGACGGAGAAGCACAAGAAGACGGCATACAGCAACAGACAGACCAGGCCCAGTCGCCGGTCCAGAGTCCACTTATTCAGGTGCACCCCCAACACCTGAGAGAGAGAAACAGAGAAGTGGTTGAAGTGGCAAAGAGAGAGGGAGAAAGAGGTAGACATAGAGAGGAGGGGGTTGACAGACAGACAGGGACAGAGAGAGAGACAGAGGCACAGAGAGAAAGAGGAGGGTGGGCAAGAGAGAGAGAGAAAAGTGGTTGGAGAGGCAAAGAGAGAGGAAGAAAGAGGTAGACAGAGAGGAGGGGGTTGGCAGACAGACAGGGAGCGGGCAAATCACAATCACTGTTTTTCCGCTTTTGGGAGACATGAAAAAAAAATTAAATGTTCAACACCTGACTCCTGACTTACTGTGAAGAATACGGAGGCCAGCAGCAGAGCTACAGAGAAGATGAGTCCCCTGCTGTTCAAGTGCACCTGAGAGGACCATCAACAAGCAATGTCAAACAACCAATGCAAATAACATCTTAAACTTTTAACTGAATGCTCATCCACTTAGTAGAACACATTTCAAAACATCATCTCTCCAAATTTACACACATCTTCAGTATCATTTATTGTGTAATGACTTTTTTCAAGAGGGATGCAGACTGTATACACTAGGATGACAGAAAGCCTCAGACTTGGGAGAGGTGAGACTCACGTATGAGCCGTAGTCGATGGCCAACGTCTGCAGAGCCCAGGGCAGGCCCAGACCAACCAGGATGTCAAACACGTTGGAGCCGATGGAGTTGGAGATGGCCATGTCCCCCATACCTATCCAACAGCACAGCACACACATTATTCAATGCCACAGATTGGACAGCACACTTAACAATGGCAAATAACAGTTTTATGTTAAATAACAGTTAACGTTTTTTTTTTTTCACATTTTCTGACATTTTACTGATCAAGGTAACTGATTAATTGAGAAAATAATAGATTGATTGACAATGAGAATAATCATTAATTGCAACCCTACCAGACATAATTAGAAACAACAATTAGTACAATTTACATTTTAGCCAAGTAGTTTTTGTATTGTACATTACTTTGGATAAAACCAATTTCAAAACCCATTTATAAATAATACATAGAATACCTGTAGAATGTTCTGGAGTAAAAAGTTACAGATTACTGTCTTGTTGTGCCATATCTGTATTCTCTAATACTGTAATACAACATTATTACTGTAGGAAGTAGGTGGTGATGTAAAATGGTGTGCTGTGTCTGTTAACCTTGACGTGCCACAATGAGGCTGGCCATGCAGTCAGGAACACTGGTGCCTGCTGCCAGGAAGGTGATACCCATGATGACATCAGGGATGCCCAGAGTGTAGCCAATCACAGTCACCTACATGTGTGGCACAAGACAAACAAACAAACAAACAAGAAATACCCAGTTACTCAGATGTATCTTCTTTTTTTGCAGAGCAACTGTTTCCACAAAAAAAAACAGCTGACTGTGTCTTTGTCTTTGTGCTACAGAAACAACCGAGTGATCAAAGACACAACGGCCTACTAAATAAAGTTCACAAGATATTTTTATGCCTCTTACTGTTCCTTGACAGTTTGAGACTATAACGCTCCTGGTAGAGAGACAGATGTAGGGGTGCTGACCTCTGTGTTCATATTTATATCTGTATGTGTGTGTGTGTGTGTGTGTGTGTGTGTGTGTGTATCAGTGCGTATTTACACCCTGTTGCTGATACATCATGTAGCTTCAGATTGTTTATGTATTCTTCTGTGTGTGTGTGTGTGTGTGTGTGTGTGTGTGTGTGTGTGTGTGCGCCCACAGTACAGTACAGCATATGCTTTAGTATGGGTGTATATGTGACTGTGTGTGTGTCCATACACAGTACAGCATATTACTTTAGTATGGGTATATGTGACTGTGTGTGTGTGTCCATATACAGTACAGCATATTACTTTAGTATGGGTATATGTGACTTTGTGCGTGTCTGTGTGTGTCCACAGTACAGTACAGTATATGCTTTAGTATGGGTGTATATGTGACTGTGTGTGTGTCCATACACAGTACAGCATATTGCTTTAGTATGGGTATATGTGACTGTGTGTTTGTGTGTCCATATACAGTACAGCATATTGCTTTAGTATGGGTATATGTGACTTTGTGTGTGTGTGTGCGTGTGTGTGTGTGTGTGTGCCCACAGTACAGTACAGTATAATGCTTCAGTATGGGTATATGTGACTGTGTGTGTGTGTTTGTATGTGTGTGTGTGTGTGTGTGTGTGTGTGTGTATGCGCACATCCTCCTCATTAGCATAGCCACCTACCATCCACACCATGATGTAGGAGAAGCCAGCGATCCAGAGGGTGGAGGTGACGAAGGTGACCATGAACCAGCGCTCCCAGCCGGGCTTGGCACAGTTGGGGATGGTGAAGTAGAGAAGCAGACACAGTGGCCACATGCCCAACCACTTCAGCTTGTTCAAGCAGCCCGCTGCAATGCCCAGGAGGGAGAGACACACACGTGATCAGTCCTTAATACACCACTCAGGAAAGACACAGGAAAAAATTCCAGAACTTTTCAACCCTATAGCCCTGCTGTTCGGGGTCAGTTTGTATATGCCATCTACCACAAAGATGGGCAGAACAGAGAAAAAGTGAAACAGACCAACTATAATTATATATTCATCTAATGCTCTCAATACCCGCCCAAAATACACACACACACACACACACACAGAGTGAGAGAGAGAGAAAGAATGACTAAGCAAGGAAGTGAAAGAGAGACGAGGCTCCATTCTATGTTCATTCTCTCACTGTCTCTCTGGCCTCTTTTCACTTACCTGCAGCACCAAAAGCATCCATCAAGACTAATCACTGAGCTCCAAAGCAGACGGCTGCTCCAGTCCTCTCACCTGGAATGTGAAACGGCACTAACGGCCCCCCCTCTCCCTCGTCTCCGTCCTCCTCGTCGTTTTCGTTGTTCTCATTGTCCTCATTCTCATTCTCCGTCTCGTCCCCTCGATCCCTCCGGCCGGCCCTTGCCCCCGCCACGGTGAAGGTGTCGTCCCGGCGCGTGGCGTAACGGCTGTTTGGCCCGCGGTCGATCACACTCAAGCCGTTCTCCAGGCTCCGCCGGTCGTAGGCACGTGCTGCCATGTCCACCTCGCTACAACTGAACGACCTGCTGTTGCACAGGCGCTGTCTCTGTGGAGTCAATCAATCAACTGATCAAGCTAATCACGCAGTCATTCAATCAATCATCAATCATCCATTCAATCAGTTCATGTTACCAAGTCAGTGAATCCACAAGACAATTTGTCAATCAAATGTTCAGTTGACTGACCAATCAATCCGTTAAAATTATTTCCTCAACCTATGATGCAATACAATTTTATGGTCACGATCACAATTATTTTTAATAAGTTGCAGACAAATTATGATTAAAAACTATTGAAAAGAAATGTGTTGCCATATCATAAAAGGTGCCAAAGCTGCCACTAAAATAGCATTTCCTAACAAAAAACAAATGATGCTAAAAAATATGTATTACCAAAACTTATTTGTCATCTGACTTTGGGGCTTATGTCAAAGTAGCCCTACACACTGGGCTACTGACAGAGTTTGACTCCATAAGACTAAAACACAAAGTGATTGAGTATGTGGACAATTCCTCTCTCTGAGGCAGAACGTCCTTATGAACACAATCAATTATTAGTAATCAATGAATATCATTTTTCCAAATTTGAAACCAATCAACTGTAACAACTATGGGTTTCTATAATCAAATCTTCATTAATCTCTCCATCTCTCTCACCTCGTTGATGAGTAGGCGTGAGGCCATGGTGAGGCGCGTGCGCGGTGAGAAGTGGTTGGTGATCATCACCCTCATGCTGGCCTCCGAGAAGGAGAGCTGGTGAGGGTAAGCCGATAGCAGCTCGTCCACCATCAGCACCGACGGCTGTGACTGGAAGTTAGCTGCAGGGAGAGATAGAAAGAGAGAGAGACAGAGAGAGAAAACAAAAAGAGGGAGGCAGAGAGAGAGAGGGGAGAAGAAAAATAAACAGAGAAAAACAGATAGTGAATAGTAAGCTGGTGGCCTAATTTGCCTAATTCATTTGGTGCACATTTGATGAGAGGCCTGATATTTTGCCTCGGATATTCACAGTTAGCAATGCAGACAGAAAGGGAGCACAGAAGAAAAGAAAAATGAAAAGACTACATGATGGAGGAAGGAGAGAGGGAACAACTAAAGCAAAGTGCACAAATGAGAGGGAAAATGGAGGGATTACAAAGATGGAGTTAGGAGAAATGAGAGAAAGAGAGAGAATAAGAATGGACAGAAGCAAAAGAATCCCAATGCTGAATCCTAATGCCCCCCCCTCACCGAAGCCCTGATCCCTGAAACCTCAAGTACTCAACTGATGGCTCCACAACTGACTTATGCACAGCAAGTCTGTAAAGCCTTTGAAGGCTCAGGGTTTCTAGTGAGCGCACACTGGGCCTATGGTCAGATGTCTCGATGAGTGTGTCTGTTTACCAAATTTAAGCAGCAACAGAGCCATTGATGGTGGCAACAGCGGCAGTCAGTCCAGAGAGGGTAAAAGCAGAGTGAGAGGCACAAACGTTCGTACTTCTATTTCCGAAAGGGGGAGGGGAGAAAACCCCTCTATGCTATTGTGACGTTATGTGACACTCCCACTTATGCAGACCAGGACTATTTACGTTTACTCCCATTGTAACGTATCATGTTGTTCAACCTTGGATAGTATTCAATGATCTTTGGTCAGTCGGTATCAGTTCGGTGGTCAGTTCTCTGAAATGGGCCCGGTGTGTGCACACTATTAAGGTTAGCGGGCTGGAGGTGAGGAGTTTGGGGGGGGGGGGCATTGGCATCCATCCAGAGCCAGACAATGAAAGACCAAGCCCAGTGCTGTTGGATTGAGGGCCACAGTAACCTGTGGGGTGTCTGATCACTGGGAACCATCGCTGCTGGCCTTCTGAGAGCGCTCCCATGGTACCTTTCTTAAGCAGGACGGCTGTGGCATCGCAGTTGAGGTCCTCCATGTCGGTGCTGCCCGTCAGCCCGTTGGCCAGGTTCCGCGTGCTCTTCTTCCTCCTCTCAAAGTAGCGCTGGGCACGCGAGTTAAACCTGAACCATTCACATTTCACTTCCTTATTTGGGTTCACATTTCAGAATATACAGTATATTCACGAGGGCACACATTTAACAGACGAAACAATTGCTCAGACATGATTCATTTATATGACCCTGAAATGAACAAAAGGAGCAGTCAATGATCAACCGACTGCGCACACACGCACACGCACCGCGCACACACACAGTTTTAATGGAGACATCCGGTGTGTATCAATCCATAGAACTGTTGTTCTAGGTCACCAAGTGCTGTCCGTATGAAAAAGAACAAGACAATTTGATACAACGTGGACCAATAGTGGACAGGCAAGTAATACTAAGAGAATGGGGCATAGTAACTTACTTTCAGTTTCAGTTCACTATGCCCCATTCAGTTAACATTAGTTATCAGTTCATTATTCGGTTTATGTTGCATCCAATTTTCTGGTTCTTTTTCATACAGACAGCATTCAGTAACCTTGAACACCAGGGCTATTAACTGACTCACAGTGAATTTCTCTTTTAAATGGTGGTTGGCCAATTAAAAGTTACTGAGGGGTCACTTCGGTTATTTTAACACTTATCACATTCCCTGCCAGGCTACATTCCATCTCATGTACAGTTGGGATGTCCATCACTTTTGCCTTGCTGGTGACCAGCAGCTGAGTCTTACTTCATGATGAGGATGTAGAAGAGGTACAACACAACCAGGACCAGCGATTCCCACCTGTTCATTAAAACAAATGGAAGGTAAATAGGTACCCGACCAGACACACTGTAGTCGATGTCTTCGAGCAGAAAATGAAAGTGTAGAATGAAGAAGAAAAAGAAAAAGACTCACCATGACACTTTCTCATCATAAATGAACTTCAAAAAGAGAAAAAAACAACAATCATGTCACCACATCTAGAGATGCAGTGAAACAAACATTCACATATCAGCTCATCAGGCTATTAACATGTAAACAGACTCATCAATCCATTTTTAATTCATTTTCTACCACTAGGGGGCTCCATCACACTAATAATAACTGTACAGTAACCACAGACGGGGGAGTATAGTGTACACACAGTATAGTAGTACCATGCTTTAAGTGTGTTAAAGGAGAAAGAAACAGAATGTGCTGAAAAGTAACATCAGTGACATCACTTTGACATGTATACAGACAACAAACAAACCTGAAGTGACACCTAATTTCAGATGGTCCATTACAGTATAAAGCATCCCCGACCCTAAAAAATAGGGGTAGGGTCTGTTCTGTGTGTGTGTGTGTGTGTGTGTGTGTGAGTGTGTGTGAGGGGTGGGGTAACTTACCACTATCAGGGCAGCCACTGAGATAATGTAGCAAGCGGAGTCTCTTAGCAAGGCCCAGTGGGTTAGCTTTACTGCCTATAAGGAGGTCAGACATATTGAGCTTGAATATAATATCACCAATGATTATTAGAGAATGTCGTCTAGATTAGATTTCATCTCAGAATAACATTTCTTACTGGTCAATTATAACCAAGGTGAAAATATGTCGTAAGTCATCCACGCAAAATGGAAGAAGCTAGTACAATGAAGTTGGAAAGAAGAATTGCTAACTCAGCCTATCACTCTGTTCCTCAGATCATTCTTTGAAAACACCACCATTCTTGGAAGAGGATTATTGCAGCTTGGCATCCAAGCATGTCTCTGTCTATTACATAATGCGCAATCTGGGATGACATCTTCAGTTGTCAGTTTGAATGTCTTGTTCAAGTGTCTCATTTAGTGCGCATTTAGCTCCACTGGACTGATCCCTTAGCAGCTGATCAGAGGTCAGTCAATAAGGATACATTCAACAGTGCTCAGCTCACAAAGCAAGCCTTGCAAGACTCCCTCTCCCTCTCTCCCTCGTTCTCCTGTCTTTCTCCCTCGTTCTCTTTGTCCCTTGATTTTTGCTCTGCCCTTCCTTCATGTTCATGCTCTCTATTTTCCCATGCCATCTCCTCTAATGTCTCACTGTCTCAATCTCTCTCTCTCACTGTCTTTACTTTATGCACTCCTCCCCTAGCCTGACAAGCCAGACTATAACATCAACATGTATAGTCTGGACATGACTGTTAGACTGGGCTTAATCCAAGGGGCGGAATCAGCGGCTGTCTTTCAAACTGCTTCTGCACGCAATAGGATAGCACTACGGCGACCGTCCAATCAGAGCAATGTCAGCAAACAGCAAATATGTTCTTCTTTTAAACAAATGACTTGAGTGCATTTTTCTGCTTAACCTTCAAAGAAAAGCCCATGTCAAAGTCAATGACAAAAACAATAAAAAAACACATTTTTTTGGCCACAGCCTTTGCTTTGCACCATCGCAGCCCTCTCGTCATTGTGACAAGCCCGCCCAATGACTCTACAAGGATAGAGCATTGTGATTGGTCCTACCAAACCTTGGTAGAAGACCTACTGAGGCCCTATAGTGCGTGGCTAGATGTACCAGCTGAGCAAAACTATTTGCTACTGCTAGGGTACGTCTAGATTTCTAGGCTTCTCCTCCCATTCTTTCAGTCGCTCTCTCTTCTCTACAGTCTCTTCTTTTCTCTTCCCGTCTCTGTCTGTCAGGTTAATTCAAGTGAGCTTCATTGGCATGAAAATCATGCTTGCATTGCCAAAGCAGAACAGATTTACATTAAGAATGCAATGGCATTCAAGACTGAAGATATGCATATGCTCTCTCTCTCTCTTTCTCTCTTCCCTTGCTCTCCCTTGCTCTCTGTCTTTCCAGAGGTAATCAAAACACAGATTCTCGTTCTGCCACTGTCTACTGTACCCTCCCAGCGAAGAAGCCACAGACGCCGATGATACAGAGGATGTTGAAGACGGCAGAGCCCACGATAGTGCCCACGCCCACGTCTCCTTTGGTAATGAAGACTCCTGCGGGGGTGACAGAGAAGGGGAGGGGGGGGTTGTTCAATAAGAATGAAATGTCAATAGGGAGAGAGAAAGAAAGATGATGAAGAGAAGTAATGAGACGAAACGACAAGAAAAGAAAATAAACAGACCGATGACGGAGGTGAAGAGTTCTGGTGCCGAGCTGCCCGCTGCCATGAAGGTGGCTCCAGCAACGTCCTCACTTAGGTGCAGCCGCTGAGACAGAGAGACAAAGACAGACAGACAGACAGACAGACAGACACATTGGAGTATATTCAGTGTTACAAATAAGCATTACTAACATTCATTCTTAAGACATTGTACATTTGAACTAAGGGTTTGCTGAGCCCAGGTGAACCTCACCTCTGAAATTTTCTCAAGAGAGGGGACAAAGTAGTCATCACACACCAGAGCCAGAGCACAGAACATGTACATGGCCTGCAGGAGACACACACACACACACACCAATTAATGAAACCTATGTTCCACTGCTTACTGCTAATAGTTGACTGCTGTGGCATGCATTATCTTATACACTCACTGAGACCCAACTTTCTCAGTTGAAACCTCTTCCTTATATTCCTTAAACCCTCCACCCACTCAGTGACCTTAAGCCTAAAGACCGCCAAGCGGTCTTTTTCAAGTGTGAGCCATTCATTAAGTAACACTTCTCTTTATTTCCTCTCAGACGTGGCTGGATTCAAGTTATTAGTCTCTGGTGATTTAATGGCACTGTGCAAGTGCTGCAGTTATATCTGCAATGTTTCTGTCACTGTCTTTGGTCCATTAAGGTCATTTTTTTGTTTCATAAAACGCAATAGCAGACCACATGCCGGTCTGTGAGCTTTAAAAAAATATTACTGTGGTGTATGTAACACCAACTTTGACAACACAGTGTTAAATTATTTAGCTTATGGAAAGTGCAGCTAATGTGGCAGAAGAGACGAAATGCCTGCACTTACCCAATGTTCTAGGTACTGACCTGGTCAGTCATTCAGTGGTCTGCGATGCATGTGTGTGTGTGTGTGTGTGTGTGTGTGTCTGTGTGTTAGTGTTTATGTGTGTGCATGTGTGTGTGTGAGTTGAGTTTTTGGGCATGTCTGTGTTTTGATTGGTCTCAAACGCGTGTCCTACTATTGGTGACTCAACGTGTGTTTTCACTCGACTGCACAGGGCAAATGCGCATCTGCGGCCTTGTGCATTTATGTTTCTGTGTGCGTTTGTGTGTGTGTATGTGCGTGTGTGTGTGTGTGTATGTGTGTGCGCACCACTTACACACAGGACGTGCAGAGCCACAGCCCCCTCAGTGCGCTGGCGGTGGGTGAACAGGTCTGTGGGGAACTCATGAAGCGCTGTAGGGGTGAGCACACACACAGCACACCAAACATGTCATCAGAGACAGAGAGAGCGAGAGAGGGAGAGAGAGAGAGAGAGAGAGAGAGAGGGAGAGAGAGAAGAAAGATAAGGCAAAGAATCACTACAGCCACAAAGAATCACTACAGCCACAACTTTTGGGAGAAGAATCAACTATAACAACCAAAGGGGTTTAAAAAGGAGGGCAAGTGAGAAACAGCAACGACAGAGTAGAACTACAAAGAGAACGAGATGGAAGGAAAAAGAAACAGAATAAGAGAGGGGAAAGGAAGAGAGAGAGAGAGAGAGAAAGAGAGGTAAGAAAGCAGAGGACACTGAGGTGTGTTGTAAGGTTGAAATGGACTTTAAATGGGACACAGCCCGATCACCACTTTATTCTTCCTCTCCCGAGACAGCAAAACAGTGTGTGCTCTCTCTCTTTCTCTCTCTCCCTCTCTTTCTCTCTCTCTCTCTCTCTCTCTCTCTCTCCCTCTTTCTCCTCTGAGAATTGCAGCCCTGTTCAATGTCTGTTCATTTATTTTAGGAAGCAGCACAGTCAACAACTTTTAAAAATAATTCATCTTTAACAAACTCTTTTTTTTCTAGGTCCTAGTCCCAATCTCTTAATTTTTGGTTGAGGCCCCTGAACGTTTCAGAAGGACACTGAGTCATTAATTTACAAGTAACCAAAAATCACGACACAGCATGAAGTAACACTGACAGTTAATTTTTCTTTTCTTTTTTTAACTTGAATACCATCATCCATCACTGACAGATGCCTTGTAAGAGTCCATAATACATCCATCCATTCATCAGTCTGTCAATCAATATTATCTATCTTAATAATATATCAAAAATATTTAGATTAGGGGTGAGTAATAACAAGGTCTAGTGAAAAAAAAACACACATCATGATACACTGTTGACACAATTATATCACAATACATTGTGATACACATCATATTGTGATGACGCATCAAACAGTATGGCGACAACTTCAGGAGTGGAGGCAGTTACTGTTACAGTTGTTCGTTCATACAGTTGATTGTTGTTTGCAAACCATGTAAATGTGTACTGAGTGAACACTGTTCTCTCAATGTTTGCCTATATCTATCTATCTATCTATCTATCTATCTATCTATCTATCTATCTATCTATCTATCTATCTATCTATCTATCCATCAATCTATCTACCACCTTCCTTTCTCTCTCTCTGCCTACCTACTTACCTACCTATCTATCTATTTGTATATCTATCTATCTATCTATCTATCTATCTATCTATCTATCTATCTATCTATCTATTCTTCTCTCTATGATCTATCTATCTGTTTTTGCAGGCCTGTCTATGATCTTGCATGTTTGTCCAGCCCTCTGTGCTGGCATGGTGCCTTTCTCTCTAGAGGCCCACCCAACAGCAGCATATGGACACCAAAGCTTTTCTGAGAACTCACTCTCAGCATGGAGATTACTCTGGCACCCCTCAGCACAGTGGGATACACACACACATACACACACACGCACACACACACACTTACACCCCCCCCCCCACACACACACACAGAAACACATAAAAAAACACACACACAAAGACATATGCACACACAACACCCCTCCCACACACACACACACACCTCCCACGTCCACCCACACACCACACAATCACCACGCCTAACCAACATGACACAGGAATATACTAAGAATTCAGCATGCATATTTATATTTGTGAACTTGTAACACACACATATACACATACACACATACACACACACACACACACACACATAGATCATGTACTACAACAAAGCATACCGTTGAGTCATTTAGCTAACTCTGTGGGGGTGCATCTGTGTGTAACAGAGCTGTTCCAGTCTCTCTCATACACATACTGTAAGCCTCAACAAGCATTCACTGGAGCACTTGCATTGGCCTTCTGTCCCTATGCTGAGCCACAGCAGGGGCAGCATGGCCAGAAACGTCCACATGCAGATGAACTCACTCCAGCTTGGGAAACAGGCAGTCTCTGCAGACAGGCAGTCAGCTAGTAAGTCACACACACACACACACACACACACACACACACACACACACACACACACACACACACACACACACAGCTCTCTGACTTTTACTCCAAAGTCACTGAAGCTAGAGCAGCAAGATACACATGCACAAAATGCAGATCCATGGAGTACACACACACACACACACACACACACACACACACACACACAGTCATACAAACATACACACACACAGCCATACATACCACATATATGCTCTCGGTCTCTCTCTCTCTCTCTCTTTCTCCCTCTCTCACATACACACACACACACACACACACACACACACACACAAACCTACATATGTGCACATATTCCCATACTCACTTATGGTGGAGTTTGTGCACTGACTTGGAAAAATGTGCTTACACTCACACTCATGTGCACACACACACACACACACACACACACACGCTTTTCCCTCTGTATCCTCATTCTGCCCAACAGCTGGATGTGTTCCATATTTATGGGTCCACAGATGCCAGCGCAGAGCATTGCCTTCACACGCACAATCCCCTGGTAGGTGACACAGAACCTGCCCTATAATAAATACATCAGCGCTTGTGTGTGTATGTGTATGGTGTATGTGTGTGCATATGTGTGTGTGTGTGTGTGTGTGTATGTATGTGTGAGCATATGTGTGTGTGTGTATGGATGTGTGTGTGTGTGTGGGGGGGGGGGGGGTATGTGTGTGGGTGTCTGTGTCTGGGTGGGTGGGTGGGGGAGAAAAGTGGGAATAGGATGGAGTTTGGGCATCCTTAAGGTGACTATGTGGACCCCAGGTGTTTTGCGAGGACCACTGCAGTCTTTAAAGGAAAAAAGCAAACGGGCCCTAGTTAAAATCTTCTGTGTGTGTGTGTGTGTGTGTGTGCAGGGCTGCTGCAGAGATTCAGGAAATGAGGGCACCGAGTCCCTGGGTTTGTCAGGTCAGAGGAGCCATTAGAATGAAAGAGAGAGAGAGAGAGAGAGAGAGAGAGAGAGAGAGAGAGAGAGAGAGAGAGAGAGAGAGAGAGAGAGAGAGAAATGAAATGAAAAACATCACTCTGTCTGATAATACATGCTACTAAATGCACTGCACAACAATTCTGCAGTTTTACATTAAAAATTTTTAACACAGAAATTAAAATTACTTTGCCAGTTGGAGAACCAGCATGGAAAACCACCGCATCAAAAGCTTCACTCAGGTTGAGTCATATCTTTGTCATTAGGTCTAACTCTATGTTCTGCTCTCCCTCTATTCAAGAACTCCAGGTAAGCCAACTAACGATCCACTTGTACTGGAGCAGTGCAGCTGAAATTAAATGGCCTGATTCTCTGAGCAGGAACCAACAGCTGGCCTGGCCTGGCCTGGCCTGCTACACGCGCCTGCACACACATTCTCTCTCTCTCTCTCTCTGTCTCTCTCTCTCTCACACATACACACACACACACACACACACACACACACACACACACACACACACCCACACGCACGCACACGCACACGCACACGCACACGCACACGCACACACACACACTGCAACCATAACACAACACTTAACTCATACTCACACCCCAGATACAGACTACCCTCTCACCATGACCACCCTCCAAAACACACACACACACACACACACACCTGCCTGGAAAAATACAACTGAGTGCATCATCACACCAAACTCACAGAAATAAGAAATTCAGCCCCCCTCGACATATCCACTCCTCCCATTCAAGTGGCAACAGCCTCTGATAACCTTCCTGAAACCCTTTGCCTCTGTGGAGCTCTCAGTCTCCGATGTCCTGTGCATCTCATTACATAATGGCAGTGACTGAGAAAGAACGAAACCAACAGACTCTGGAGCCCTGTTTGGAATCATTGTGTGGGGACACAATGAGGGCTTTTCAAGGACACAATGAAAGGTTTCCTTCTTCTAATAGAGAGAGAGAGAGAGAGCAGAGACCGATGCTTTCTTTGTGTTGCACGTGAGCATGGTGGGGGTGTTCTGGGGGTGGGCGTGGTGGCGTTTGGTGGTGGTCTGCTGTGGTGGAGCTATGCAATTCATTTGAGAGCAAGACCTCTTCAATGAGGTGAAGTGATCACTTGCAGAGAAGCAGACAGTCTAAATGATTACTATAAAATGATTACTGTAAAATGAATTATCAAAAATTATTATCAGTATTACAGTGTGCTATTATTTGGAATGTTCAGAGGGTCTGACAGTTCTTAAATCTCATACAGAAATGTGTCTACACATGTGTTTAACCTGCTCGAATCAAATGGAACAGCTGAGTGAGGGTATGAGACTGGTAAGAGCACTAGACAGCTGCGTCACACACAGCACAGGAACACCATGGAAACCACTGCTCCAGCCTTATCCAGCGGAAGTTGTGGGCGACCCCCCCCCCCCTCCCCTCCTACTCCACCTCTTCTTTCTCTTCCTCCACCACCTGGGGTTCCACACTGACCACGTATCACTCACACCACCTCCACCTCCACCTCCAACCGTGGGCTGCCAGGCTCAGCACAAAGACAACAGCCACACAGGCACACAATACACAGCAGTCAGTGCACTTCCCCCCAGCCTGGTCTGACGCCAAGCTTTTAAGCTGCAGGCACTGAGACTAAAGGAATAAGGGACCAGAGACATGATTTCGTTCTGCTAACATAGTAGACACAGAGACATCTTTTCGATCTCTCATTCAGATTGTAAGTTATGATGAAAAATATGAGGTGCAACTGAACATGCGGTGATTCCTGTAATTAAATGAAAGATAGTGAGGAAAAACTCACAAGAAACATATATATAAACCGAGGCACACATTCCGAGTTCTGGTGCAAGATTATAAAGCACTGGACAGACCATAATGCTCAGAGTTCTAATGTTATTAAAAAGGCAGCAAGAAGAATAAAGAAACATTACTTCAAGGCACAAACACAATGGTAAATAAGTCTATTGTGAGGGTAAACAGGGGCGGCTCTAATTGTGATGTGATACTTCAGTGTAAGTCACTGATCCCTGCAGGGAGCACCGATTGCAATTAGCATTTAGCGCTAAACGTACAGTAGTTTGGGTCCTGCTGCCAAGGACCCTGCAGTAGCACGTGGTGGCCAGCAGAGGCGTGTTCTCCACTGTGTCAGCACTACATTAAAAGTATATCCAAGCAGACATTACGGTCTTATTATGAGCATCACCATGCCTTTGAAAAGTCATAGCATGTTTTGAGGAGCACCAAAGAACTTGGTGTATTTATAGCATAAGGTAAGCTACACAGTTAATGGTGATGGCTGTCACTGAAAATGAAAATCAAGAAAATGATCTGAAAAAGACGTCAATGCAATGGAATGGAATTCCCTTAACCAGCAGTCACTAAAGCTTCCAAAGACACAGGCCTCCCAATTATTTTGTGTGTGCATCATCCTTCCTGTCCTAACATGTCTGTTCACACACACACACACACACACACACACCACGCAATCACACAGACACACACACGCACATCTAAGCATGCATCTAAACATCTATCGCTGCCCATCACCATGCAACTGGACTGTGGGGAGAAAGAGAGAGTGGATCTGTAAACATAGCGTTAATGACTTCAGCAGGTCGCCAGATGAGAGAGAAAGATTCTTAATGCTTCCGTCTGCCGTTTTGCATCACTTAACAAGTCACCATTACGGCCCGAGGCCAACCTGGCTCACCCCTCCACGACTGATTCAATGTTTCATGCTGGCGACACAACGCAACACTCCACCACTAATGACGATGGCATGTTCTTCATGTCGGAGAAAGGAAGCATCAATATGCGATTAAGCATGCTTTCAATTATTCACTACCATCACCATGGATCTCTCTCTCTCTCTGGAACATCTTTGGTTTTCCTTTTTTTCTATTTTTCTCCTTTCATTTCGTGGGTGTGTGTTAATTATAATAAACTGCAGATGATGCACAGATGATGTACAGACAGACAGTACCCACATCTCACAAAATCTGGTTAACGCCCCTCTTCTAGAGGCAGGAGACAGAAACGTCGTCTACATAAATAATCTGCCGCTCATACAAAGTAACACAAGTGAAGTGAAGTGAAGTTAATCTCCAGCTTCTACCTCTTCACTTATTTCTTCCAGCTTGATGAGATGGCAGAGCTGGGCTGTGTGTCAGGGCAGCGCTCCAGTGGCTGGCATGGCTTGGAACACCCTATTGCTGGTTCTGCTGCTGCTGCTTCTAGATTTGAGAGGGTGGTTTGGTTGTGAGATGGCATCCCAGTGGTGCCAATCCCATACTTCCACTCTGTAACAACCCCACCCCCACTCCCTTCATTCCCCACCCCTGCACCCCCCAACTCTATCGCTGTGTGTGCTTACAGTGCTGGAAGGGCTTGCCACCATGACGATGACATAATACAGAGGCCGTCACCGTGGCAACGTGCACTTCTGGGAAGAGCGCAAGGTTAAATTGGTGATGTGTGGGGGATAGGGGGATAGGTGTGTGTGTGTGTGTGGGGGGGTGGGGTGTTTCGCTACTCACAACGAGAAATAAGAATGATGAGTCATGTACTCTACCTCAGCATCTCTCTCTCTCGCTCTCCATGATTGTTGGTGTGTGACATGGTCCTATTCATTATATTTTCTCTTTCTTTTTAACCTTCTTTCTTGCCTTTTTTTTTAATGTGCATTTTCTAAACTAAGTGATTTTTAATGAGTTTTATTTACCTATCCTGTATAGTTACACTATTTTTTTCAAATCTTCAACCAGGTGCTGTCAGACACATCCCACACTGCACCATATGTGTGAAAGTCCCCCTCAGGGGTATATGCACCCTTGGTGATGAGAACCATCATTCTTCCAAAACCCTTCCTTAAGCTGAAGCCACATGGACAAAGTCTGTAAAATGTATATGTCTCTATATGTTATTACTTTCACATATATAGAAAGATTCCTGTCCCTGCTTTCATAGGCCCTTTTGCCACGTAGAGACGGTGAAGTCTTTCTAGTGAATGAAAGGACTTTACTGCTTCACAGGAACAGAGGGGGGATATATATCTTTCATTACACGCGTGATGCATCCACCTTAAACACTGGCAGCAAACCGGCCAATTACCAGCCTCATTTCAATCCACAGCCAAAAGGGAAGCAGAGGATAATTATGCACACTGGGAAAAGCCCCCCCCCCCCCACAACATGCACACACACACACGCACACACACACACACACACACACACACACACATCCTATTCTCTATTTTTTTCCTGACATAAACACAAGGTACACAACTTATCACTGGCAATCCACTCCACTGGTGAATGATTTTAATTAGATGAGCCAGGAAAGCTTGGCTATGAAACCTGATCAACACCTGAAAAGTCTGGCGCCAAGACAGCCGTGTGAAGTTTAAAACAGCCACAGTGGTAACAGCACTAACATCAGATTCACTGCCAAGTGATGTATAAAAGACATCACTTTGTTGCATTACTTTCTGTCCCAATTCCTAAGTATGTTGTGAAATTGCTTTGATCTGCTGTCCATACCTTCGGAATCAATGGTTTTCTTTAATATTACTGTACTTAAGAAAGAAATGTTTAGTTACATTGCACAACAAAAGATATTATATGGTGTCGTTAAACCAATGTTACTGTAGCATAAAAGAGACTATGTTCCCAAAATTCAGTTTGGAAATGGTGCTAAATGCTACTGATATTTTAACCTTTCTGTTAATAAAGGTATTTATGTATGTGCTATAAATATGTTATAAACCATTCCCCACTGTTCTGTTCCAGAAATGGGCCAGACTGAGAAACACCTATCTCCAAGCACCATTGCATGCTCCCATGCCTTAGGCAGTACATAGAACACTGGGAGGATGCTAAGCAGAATAACATTGGTATTGCACTCTGACTCTGACCAGAAACTCAGCTGGGCTACTGTAGAGAGATGTATGCACCCACTGAACTAGAAACAGATCAATAGGAAGAAAGTCTCTGTTTACTGACTGAGGACTAAAGTACAGGAGCAAAGGCAGATACTACATGGACTTCAGCAGCATATTGTGTGCACTGAAATGGCATCCTGCTGAAAGCATAACATTGTGAATGAAAAAGGGGTGAAGGCACCGTGGAAGCAAAATGGCCAAATTCTGAATGTGCCTAAAATAGTGGGTTTTGTTTTCATTCTCAGTGACCTGTAAAACACCAAATAAAATCTTATAAAGTCTAAGAGCAAGGTATACTGTAGATGTCTTCTTCTTCTTCTTGATGAGCAAAACATAATATTATTCAAAATAAATATTTTTTAAAAATGTTATACACAGTGTCACCTGAACAGTTGTGTCCTGTACATTCCATTAAAGAAAAGCGCACAGAAGCAATACACTCCAAATGTCTGCCACACATGTCCAGGTCTGCCACACATGTCCAAGTCTGCCACATTAAAAAATACTTATGTTGTTTAAGCTGTATATAGACAGGCTGGCATGTTTACCCTGGTGATGTTTATTTTAGGTTAAATCATTAACTACACTCAAATATTATCCTTTACACAGACTACTTACTGTAGGCACATAAAATGTATGTCAATGCAGTGCAATGAGTTTTACTAGTGAATCGGACACAAGCCTGACTAATGGATACTTTCACATTACATTTATGCATTTAGCAAATGCTTTTATCCAAAGTGACTTACATTTTGTCTGACTATCAATTGTCAATTGGCAGCTGGGATACGAACCTAGAACTTTTCAGGCAGCACACTAACCAGGTTCCTTAACCGCTATGCTACTACTGTCCATATAGGCTCCAGACAGTAGTCATGCATGCACAGTAAAAATAACCTCCCATGCATACATATTCATGCATATTCCCATGCATTTTTATTCATGAACAAAATGAGTCAGGAGTAAAATAAGACAATAACCTCTGAATAGTGTTTGTCCTTTTATAGATTTCATCACCTCAAATTTCAACAGCTACCATACAGCTGTTTGAGGCTAGAGAAGGTAAGAAGACAAGAGATTTCAAAGATGGAAATAATACTGGTAGAAGCTGTTTCTTTGTTGTGGAGACATTTAACCTTCTGCAACTACACACTAAGATACAAGTGGCATACTTAAGAATGAGTGAGTGCTCATGACACACACACACACACAAACACACCCCCTAAAATGTGAATGGGTGATGCAGGGAGAAATGTTGAAAAGTGTGTAGTAAGCATGGCTCCTGTATTGAATGATGTGACATTTATTGTCTCCTGCTTGCTGCATGAAATATCCCTGTCGTGGTTCAACACCACACTCTTTCAGAGAAAGTGTCATGCAAGCTCAGAACACACACATGCACAAATGTGCATAAATACACACATGTATGTGCACACACACACACAATGAAAGGATGAGTCAAGCATTGATGAATAAAGCCTACACTCTGTTATCTTCACAGATAATTGCCAGATTACACAAGGTGCCATGACAACAGGAAGTTCAGTAGTCACAGGCATTGCTCGCACCACACGAGGCTACAAGCCTGTTTCTGATGCATCCTTCTAATTGGCTCCTTGATTAGAGCACTGAGATGAAGGAATACAAGACAACAATCCAAATTCCACCGCACCCAAAGTCACCGGAGATACCTGTACTAGGTTGTGACAAGCAACATCTCAGGAGTTCTAGTGAGTGGCATGTTAGCAAGTTGCATGCATGTGACCATGGAGTGCATCCCATCATGTTTAATTATCTGATTTACTTGGATAATTAGAGACAGCTAACACAAGGGGACGTGAAGCGGTAACCAGGATCCTCAAAATAAAAAAATAAGGCATTTAGACTTTACGGTTAATTATTTTTAAAATTATAATTTTAAAAATACAGAAATAATTATGTCAAATGTCAACCAGCATTATAACCGCATTATTGTTTAGTGAATGACTGGTAGTACTACATGAGGACTTTTACTTTCTAAAGCATTAGTACATGAACTAGGAGATGCATCTGATACGTTTGATGTCTCTGGCTCTTCTACCCAGCAGTGACTCACAACTTGATCTACAGATGGTCTTAGTTTCTTTATGACCTGCAGCTCAAACCTCTTACAACTCCCCAAAAAAGTCATGGTTCACATTCCACAAAGGAGCTGCTGAGATGAAAGTCTTACTTATCGTAATTCTACATGAGACACTTACACATATTGTCAAATGAACCACAGTTGCTTCAAACCACCAAATTCTTAATTCGATGTTATCCTGGGCCTGAGCGTTACAATAACTTTAGAGCTGAATTTGTGTGAACGCTGAGCACTATAATCAAGCTCCAGACTGACTAAGAGCCTGACTCACAGGACTCAAAAATGGTTCAGCTGCTGCCGTGATCACTGAAATGATTCAGGCTTTCGACTCCAAAGATTAAAAAACAAAGATAGAGAACATGTCCTGCATGTGTGCATTTGTGGAGACTGGAGATGAAAATCAATATTTCAGGGCAAAAGAGCTATATCACGTACTCTATGTCTCCTCGTTGAACTGAAGTGCAAGTGCAATTATCCCATGCATGCTCTAAGGATGTGTCTCACGAGATAATGATCATGATTTTAAGAATTGGCCTAACAACCTTCAGCTTGACACCTTGAGAATGAAACTGCTTTTTTGTTGTTTCAGATTCCCTTTTTGTAAAAATCTGCAGATTCAGATAATCATTTGTTACCTGAGCTATTTCTTTTCTGAATTCAGATCTGGAACAGAGTTGGTTTGGTTTGTTTATGATGGTATCATTGGTAAGGAGTTGGGTGTGTTGTTTTGAGTGAAGTTGTGTAATCTTGATCAGTTTAAACACACTGATAGGAACCCAAGCAGAAACTTGGACCATCCCTGCAGTATCTTCAGAACTTGTTCTTTAACTAATTAATTTCCTCTTAACCTTGGGCAATATACATTTTTTATCCATTTGTTTTTCATTTTCATCAATTTGTCTGTCATACTACTCATGGTTAATGTATAACGTATATCAACACATGATGTTATGTTTGTGTACACACTGAACATTATGGTTTGTTGTTTTTGCCCTTTGTATTACACTTGATGTCTTGCAACACAACCACATGCCCTCTGGAGTCAATAGTTTCATTTGAGTTGAGTTGACTTGGGTTTCATCTGAGGTCTTTTCTGGCCCTCATTGCCAGGGCGATATGTAGGAGGCTGTTGGGAAAGAGCCCTAGGGAGTAGATTCGGGATGTTGCCTCAGGCCAAACTCGCACCTGGCTCCCTGTGAGGGAGGCTTGTATATTGGCTAGAGCTCAATGCCCCCTTTAACCCTCAGCCCTAAGCCCTGGACCCTCAAAGACTTAACTGGCCTGACATTGCCAGTCATGAATTTGATGCTAGTTAAAGTGATCATCGTCTGGATTACACTCAACCACAACCCTGCTGTTTATGCTCATCAAGAGCTGTCAGAAGAAGAGAGAACAACAGAGCAAACCAGCAGCTTGCACTGACTGCTGAGCACTGTGGGAAATCAATCGGTGCACAACAGTTAGTGTGAGCTATTCAGTAAATGCTGTTCAAAATTCTCTTGTTCTTCTTCCTGCTAACAGTACTCGCTGAGCACAAACAATTTGGATAAGGTTGGATGTCCTCCGGATGACCATGTTAAGCCTATGAGGTGTCAGAGCTTCAAGCTTAAGGGGAACATTGGAATTGAGTCACGGTGTGAGACACAGGCCGTACAACTGAGCACGAGCTACAGCTT
Source organism: Tenualosa thibaudeaui (assembly GCA_027481765.1). NCBI lineage: Eukaryota > Metazoa > Chordata > Actinopteri > Clupeiformes > Clupeidae > Tenualosa > Tenualosa thibaudeaui. The sequence continues at coordinate 1,034,993 of JAIFZK010000056.1, read as the reverse complement.
TGCACGAACTGAAACTGTTAATGAGTCAATGCAACAATTTAGTAGTATGACTGCAATAAGCCTGCAAGCGGATGCTATTAAGATGGTAACTGTTAATGTGTTTGAGGTGCTATTGTCATCATTGCTGTCACGACTGGCAGTTGTTATCCTTCCATAGGAGCCTCCAGGGCAGGAGGTATAGGATGTGACTGAAACATGGTCTGTCTGTTGTGACTCGCTTTACAGTAAAAGGAATAAAGGGGCACACAACCCCCAAAGAATCTTCCCTGAAAGAGTGGTAAACAGATTGAGGTGATCGTGGTGGATCAAAAATGAGTGTACAGGGCCGGGGGGCGTACTGGAGCTTTTGGCATCTTCCGTGCCATTCCCCCAGAGAGGGAACCATGCCTGCCACACCACCCACGGCATCAAGACACAGGGATCATTTTATTCACAGATTCCCCCTCACATACACACACACACACACAGAGACACACAGGTTTAAGGAGGCTGCAAATCTACCTGGAGAGGGTTCCTCACTGGTCCTCTCCAACTAAACCTGACTCAATTACAAACTTACACCAGCAGGAGTTGTGTTTAGGTTTGTGAAGGCAGCAGAATTAGGCAGGTTCGTTCTTTAAAAGCTGGGGTGGATGCTTTCTGAAAGTTAAAATATACTGTGCAACTACCATGCACTAGGAACTGCTGCAGTGATTGCACAGATGCATCCATGCACTAAAAGACAATCAGACTACCAAAGCAAGTAAACCAGAGAGCACTGCAATTCCAATGGCCAAGGTAAGCATGAGTAACATGCTGTGTAGTTACTGGGACAGGGAGATATGCTTCTTAACTATGATCCTAAATTTCACTCCTATACAGTATTATTCCTTCACTCTCTCTCTCTCATACACACACATACACACACGCGTGCACGTGTGCTCAGTTACACACACACACACACTTGGATGCTCACAAACATACGAGCCCCAAATCTCTAGGAACTTGTATGGTATTTGCCAGTAAGCTATGTGCCCCTAAGTCCACCATGGTGTTTATGTAAGAAGAGGATAGAAGAAGCACTTGTACATTAGAAAGCCAGCACGCAACAGCAGGATGCCCTGCTTTAAAATCAGAGACAGTGAGGCTAGGAGAGGGGTACGATAGTAACAGCATTGTCAATATGGATTGGATTGGATATTTTTTTCTTTTAGGGGGGGTATATGCTAGCTGGAGGAAGGGAGGGGAAATTAGCTAAATGAGCTCTGAGTGAGGCACAGGAACTGCAGGAGGAGGAGGAGGAGTAATCAACAGACACGGCACCCTCCAGAGAACAGGAGAGAGAGGGGGGGGGGCAAGAAGGGGTGGTAATGTTTGGTGGTTGTGCCATTCAGTGTGAATGGGATATACATACATACACACACACACACACACACACACACTGGTGAATGCACACTATACTGTATTGCTACACTCTCAAGACTGCATGAATATATACACATAGAGACAGAGACATTTAAATGCAAATGTGCACTGTGTGCATGTCCTTAATGAACTAACGCAAGGCAAAACAATCCGCAGTGAGTGTATTTACAGATCAGCTCCCGCTCCATACTAAACATCAGATTAAAATCCTGTGTCCTGGATCTTCTACTTCAGCAGTTATTAGGCCAGAGAGGATTGAGACAGTTAGCGATATCCTTATACATATAAAATCTTTGGCTAGCCCCTGGGTTGAAGGCTCAGGCTTGGAGGTGCGCCTCTGATCTAAATCAGGAGAAACGGCCTTCCCTGGAGTGGTAGCTCACTTGAACTTTGACCTGTGACCCTATCTAAATTCGGCAGGGTGACTTTGGTAGAGCGAGCCTGGGAGGAGACTGGCGACAATGTGATTCTGTTAACGAGGCCACAGCGATCTACGCCACAACCGCCTGGCCTTGAATTAAAAAAAAAAAACGATGCCTTTGACATGGTGGCAATCCTATATAGACATGAAATTGCACAAAGATATCAATTGTGTTCCTCAAGGTAAAAGGAAATGACAATCCAATAACATAACACACTCATGTACCGGAGAGTAAACTCCCCTTATGATAAGAGGATTGACAAACTGTTTTGATCTGTGGTCTTCACCTTTTAGTCACTCACATTCATAGATAAATATGGCAATGAACATAAACAATCATGAGTGATTCACTCACTCTTGGGAATGCACAAAAGTGCCTTCAGCAGGTATAGTGGAGCTGGATGGAGGTAGTTGAAAAAGGGCCTGAATGGATAGCTGTATGCTGACTGTACAGAACCATTTTCAGCTATTAGAGGCATCCTTTGTGTCTCTGTGTTCCAGCTCTGTGGCCAACAGATCTGCCACCAGTGCAAGAAGCATCTAGTTGATCTCTGTTCCACAAATCCTCATAAAGTGTACCCACCCTAAATTAATGAATCAATGGAATACTGTGAGTGGGTTCTTCATCACACCTTTTCCTTTTCAAGCACATAAAACAAACAAACAAAAAAACTTTCCCACAGCAGACACAGCTGCAGCGGGGCTAGGAGTCCAAGGAGTTCTACGAGTGTCCTAGAAAGAACCTTTTTTATTGTCCCCATTATGCACTGCGCGAGTCTTTCCTCTTTTGTGAGTGCATTCTCACCTGGGGATGTGCAGTTCTTTTCCTCTTCCTCCTCCTCCTCTTCAGTGCTATTGTAGTCATCTGATATGTACAGCAGTTTCCTAGCAATGCCCCTGTCAGCACTGTGGGATGTGAAGCTGGACAGGTCATAACCTAAGAAACAGGAAAACTGGTAAGGGAAGGGCATACACACATACACCACTGCTCTTCACTTCTCCTAGATTTGTATTTATTCCCCCTTTTGACTGAACTGGAAGGATTACTTTAATTTCCTCATATACACCCAAGCTAGCATAGCCTGAGCAGCTCTTTCATCTACTGTGGCTATGACAGCATATTTTAATAAACACAATTTACAAACTATCATATGAATCTTTGGAAAGACTCGTCTGTAATATCAATGCTGTTTCATAGGCAGTACACTTGGTTATGAACTTCTTCTTCTTGTCAAAATGATTTACTAAAACAAAAAGCTGGGCTATTTCCTGACCCTACCCAGAGCGCGTGGCTTTCACAAGCACTATGCGAGCGTGCCCCTTTTAGTCGATGCGCATCATAAATAATCAACCTTAATTGATACGCCGTCACATTAATTAAGATATCTCAGGCGTACAATAGAGGGGAAGTGCATTAGCTCTTACGATTACATTGCTTGCGCACCGAAACATGCATGTGCGATACTAATGGGGAAATCACGCGACGGGGCACTGAATATTTACACCCAAACATCTCGCTCCCACGGTACAGCTATCTTGTACATACAACTGTACATAGCTGTCACTCTCTAACTCATATCCGGCGTTAAGAATTATCGAACTTTCTGATGTTGTGGTAAACATAGGTTACTGGTTATGGCAAACATTCTGATGTGTTACATTAGAGAGAATACCGTAAAAACTTCACGTCACTAATATCGTAGAAGGATCTAAAATACAATACTCTTCCTTGCAACAGTATCATTTAATTCAACGAGTTACACGTTTGACTATCTAATAGAAAATTCTTTAAACAGTGAATAATACGCTCATGAAAATATGTGGTGCAGTTAATGACATCTGGAGTTATGAAAAACTACAAACGAAAAGTAGCACCATGTCTCTCAGCACAAGCTCACCTGTCCCGTCAGCGAGATAGGAGAGCGCCGTAACGACAAGAAACATACCACCCAAAAAGCAAAGCTGTATTAACAACAACTCTTTGCGTTTTTTTCTCCGAGCTTTGATCTTCTTCTGGTTCAACATCATTTGCAGGGGTCGATTCCTGGACCGGACAGCGGGAGACATCCTACCAGTAGCCACCAGATCCATGCGCGTTCCGCGGAGTGGGTCCACAGAAAATCGCAAGGGGTAACAGACCGCGAAAGTAGGTTGGTGAAAGGGTGCAATGGGAGTTACCACACAAGTCCCTCCAAGAAGCCAAAAACCAAAAAAATTGATGGCGTTGATAAGCACGGCTTCCCTTCTATGCCATTTCAAGTATCAAAATGTGCTATTCCAGTGGGATGGACGGTTGAAGTGTTGTAGGCTACGCGTCAGGTTGTACGCAGCGCAATGTGCGTGGTGATGTGTAGGGTGTAGAGAGGGAGAGCGAGAGAGGTATGCAAGCAGTTAGATTTTAGAAATTGCCTCAGTGTGAAAGAGCAATTATTACACACACACACACACACACACACACACACACACACACACACACACACACACACACAAACACGCCTATCACTGCCCTCTTCTGGGAAAAAGAGCTTCAATGGGACAAGAATTGGATGCCGACCGCGGAATTACATAAGATTATATAAAGGGTTTGTTTGCCTCTTGGAGTGAACTCTTCGCTTCTTATTGATTTAGACTACAAGACTACAATAAATTAAAAAAACTAAATTTCAATTTATACTATGTCATGCATGACTTGTGGAATAATAATAAATAAAAACATAGTACTTTCATTTTGCTTTGCAAGTCCAAATATACTGTAGGCCACATTCACTAACTGCAGCCTTTTTAGAAAAATTGGGTCGGGCCATTCCTGTTTTTATTATGTTCTTGGTTCACAACTCATTATTAATCTACAGTTATTTATTATTTTGTCTTAATGATATTTCGACATTTCGAAAGAACTCTGCTAGCATCTGGCTAGCAGGCATGAACGGTTGTCAGGCGGATGCATTCATGTAAATAGCACTGGAAACTTTCCAGCAGGGATGGAAAAAGTGGTTAGGCTCTAGGCAACTCGCTTTCACTGGGTGAGTATTTAACTGTTTCAGCTGGCATGAGGTCGAGGGAGGACAGGAAGGGTGAGAGAAAGAGAGAGAAAAAAAGAGAAAGAGAGAGTCATTCCTTCAAGACTCGTGTGTATTCTTCAGAAATCCCAGCAAATCATCTGTGGACCTTAAAATGTCTCGAATGTGGAAGGAACCACAAAGTGGTTCACTCCTTTTCCCTACCCACTTGTTGAAACGTTAAAAACACCCCAGAACTCCCAGAGTCTCTGAAGTACACGGAGAAGAAAGCAAGAAAAGAAAGAACAGCAAGAAAAGGATGAGGAGGAAGGGGGCCGGAACACAAATTAAACCCAGTTAAATTGTTTTTCCATAGCCAGTGGGGTTTAGAATGGCGCGAGCGCGCGCGCACGCAAAGATGGAAGATAAAGCCAGAGAAAGACCGTCCTAGACTCTATAGGCAAGCCTATCAGAATGCCTGGAATTTAACCCAGTTTCCCAGGCTTCCACACTCAGGGTCCAATGTTTTAACACACAATTTGGCTCCTAAAAGTTGTCACTAACTAACACACACACACACACACACACACACACACACACACACACATCGTCATCACTTTACTGACACTGTCATTTCTCTATTTATCCACATGTGTAAGATGTGTTGGGCGCTTGAAGCAACAGGGAGACAATATAGGTCTCACTTTTTTTGCATCGCAACATTAAATCATTAATTTCATTTGGTTGAGATTACACAACACAAGATTTTTAAGCACTTAACGAACGAAGCTCATTCACGGAGATCAGACAAAAAAATAAAGCGCTGAGACAGATAAAGATGAGACATCTGGGTTATGCATTTTCTGCCATGCCGTCTCATGAGTGAAGTTTCCCCTCCTTTCCTGTAATCCTCTGATTCAGGCGAGAGCTACACGACTCGCCCAATTTACACGGTGGCAAAACACCCTTGAACTTTACTTTAACTTTCAGTCACCGTGTAGCCAACTGGTCTAGGATTTCACCCAGGGATGGCTACAAGTCAAGGCACGTCGATAAAACTGCGTATGGGGCGAGGGTGTATCTCCACGATGATTAGCACATGGGCATAAGGGATTCGGATGAAATACAGATATCGTAAAGCTCACGGGAATCGCTCGTAAGGCACTTCATCATGTAAGCATGTAGGGGCGGTGGTAGCGTAGTAGTTAAGGAACCAGGCTAGCATCCTATGCTGTGGCTTCGAATCCCGTTTGTCTCCGTTGTGCCCTTGAGCAAGGCACTTAAACTTACTAACTGATAGGTGGCAAATGTAAGTCGCTTTGGATAAAAGCATCTGCATAACTAAAATAAAAAATGTCAGCAGACAGAAGCAAGGATGGGAGACTGAAAAATGCATACATGTAATTCATGCACAAAGTATAAGAGATGCTGGCACTGGTTTTAGGAGGCTCTTACTAGTACAACATTCTCTTCCATTTTTTTTATTTTTTAAAGCAAAATTCAGAAGCAAAAAGTACAGTAAAATGATGGTAAACTTTACATTCAACCACTGTTATTGATAAAGACAATTGTAAATACATTTAAAAGTTGCCAAAAAAACATTCTCCTCATCCAGCAAAAGAAATAAATAAAACTATTAAGGGAAAGTTTGGAGAGCCCCAAAATGGATAACAGTGGTGTGAATTTCCTTAGTGTTCACAGTAAAGTGGAACTTTACCCCACACACACACACACACACACACATATACACACACAGACATACTATTTCCATGCACACACAAACACACGTGCACACATGCACACACACACACTGGCCTGGTTCTGGAGGAAAGAGAAACGTGTGTGTGTTGGAGTCTCCTGGTTTGGAACAAACTGGGGCTCAGAGGGCCATTTTGGGGATGGAGGCTTTACCTGAGCCTGAGGGAAGGACAGCAGAGGACTGGACAGAATAAGAGACTGAGACAGAGGGAAAGAAAGAGATAGAGTGTATGTGTGTGTGTGTGTAACAGAGCAAGAGAGATACAGACCAAACAAGGGACAGAGAAAGAGAGAGAATGTGTTGTGTGAACAGAGTAAAAGAGAGAGAGAGAGAGAGAAAGAGCAGAGAAAGAAGGAGGAGAAAACCCAGTATGGTCAATCTTCAGGTAACTGAATGAGATCCCAATGACAAAAGCTTTTAACCAACCAGATGAGGGTTTAAACAAATGGGCCAGCGTGCAGCTACAGTGACCACAACACTACACTGGTGGTTCAGAGAACAAAACAAAACAAAACAAAAAAAATCTACAGTTAAAAAAAAAAAGCGAACCGAAGCGTTCGGAAAGTGAACCAAAAGGTTGATCCCCTGTGTCTGTGGCAGTGTGTAATGTGGTTTGGTTTACAATGAAGTTTCCTGAACATCCCCATGTGAGAGTGAATAATCCAAACTAGATAAATATTACAGGCCCTTCGTAAATGTTGTGATGAATATTGCAGAGGAGCTTCGCAGTGTCCTGATTCAATCTGACTCGGCTTTCTGCAACTGAGGATGGAGATAGGAAAAAGCCCCTGCCTCAAGATAACCCCCTTCAACCACACACACACACACACACACACACACACACAGACACAGACACACATTCTCCTCCCTCTCTCTCTCACATGCACGCACACATTCTTCCCTCTGTCTCCCTTACTCACACATCACACAAACACACACACTCACCCCCCCTCTCTCTTTTTCATATACACACATTCTTCCCTCTCTCTCCTTTACTTACACCACCACACACACACATTCTCTCTCTCTCACACACACACATACACACACTCACGCACTCCCCACTCTGTCTCTTTCTCATACACACACACACATTCTTCCCCCTCTCTCTTTTACTTACACCACCACACACACACATTCTTTCTTTCTCTCTCTCTCTCTCTCTCTCTCTCACACACACACACACACACAGATAAAATGGCCTTATGTAAGAACCTCTGAACCCACATGTCTCTCAGCATATTTACGAAGACGCTCAATTGCAATCACACAGATTAGACACACGCACGCACGCACGCACGCACACACACGCACACACACACACACAGCGAGAGCGCATGCGAGAGAGAGAGAGAGAGAGAGAGAGAGATGATGAACAAAATAAGTCAAACACAGAAACACTTCCAGCAAAGCACCGCTTCCAGTTGAAACAGTCGACAGTTCACTCCAGGCAGATGCTTGAACAGGTCCTGATGTCTCCATTATCACTGCAATTTTTTTGTCATTTCCTTCTGCTCTCACTCTCTCCCTCTACCACTTTTTCTTGTTTTGTTCTAATGCTGGTCAACATCAGAAGCTGCCAGCCCAACATCACTAATCTGCTACCCCTCCTCTCTCTCCCTCCCTCCCTCGTGCTCACTCTCTCTCTCTCTCTCTCTCTCTCTCTCTCTGATATGAACAACTGTGGCTAAGGCTGAGATCTTGCGGCGGCCGCCGTGTCTCCAGGGCTTTAAGCGTGTTGGGCCTGGCACTGACCATAAGAGGCTTAGCTGGAGGAGGGAGAGAGCTGTTGCTGCCACACACACACACACACACACACACGCATGCTGCAGACATAGTTTCTGGCAGGCGCACAGTCAAACCCGCTGACAAAAATTCTGACAAGGGACTTGAGGCCAACTTATTGTTACATGAACGTGGGCAATGTAGAGGATGACTGACAGCTCTGTGGGGCTGGTAGAGGGGGGGTGATAAGTCTTGGTCTAGAAGAGTGTGTGCGTGCATGTGTGTGTGTGTGTGTGTGTCTGTAGTTCAGTCCTCGGCTCTTCCTCTAGGGCTCCCTCTCGGACGACACGTCGCCCTCGGCGCCACTGCTAACGCCGGGGTCCTGGGAGGTCCGTGGGGCGGCCTTCTCCCTGCCTGACTCGGACGTGGCTTTGGCCCGAGTCTTCTCCTTCCTCTGCTGCTGTTTCTCCAACTTGGCCAGCTGCGACAGAGGACAACAAAGAATATAAGAAGGGGGGAGGACACAAGACGAGGACGGACAAGTTACTGAGAGATAGACAGACACACACACGATGGAGAAAGACAGAGGCATTGACAGGACTTCAACTTTGGGTGGGCATTTAGCAAAATTTATGCTATTACATATACGTATCCCTTGTTTATCTCCCATATACTGTGTGTTTATACACACTTCAAAAACGTCCAACATAAACGTCCAACGTTCTGTTATACAATGTGCACGTATCAGTTTACCTATCAGGTGTCAGGGGAAAATGGGCATGAAGGCTAAAACTTCCTTTTGGCCTGGAAAAGAGGAACATTTTCATTGCTAACTTCTGCTAAGAGTTGAAAAGATCTGTGTGTGTGCTTCGATAGGAATTTGTGTCACGCACACAGAACAAACACAGGACATTGTCTTAACGGCCTCTCTGTGTCTGTCTCTCTCTCTCCCTCCCTCAAACACACACACGCTCACACACACACATACACACAAACTTTAATGCATTAGAAGAGAGGGAGACAGACAGAGAGAGAGAGAGAGAGAGAGAGAGAGAAGAGAAAGCCACTCCCTGCCACACACATACATAAAGAAACACAAGCATGTGTACATGTGGCTGAGACAGGCGCACCACAGAAAAAACAAAAACGAAAAAATCATTTATTGTTCAATCTTTCATGAGTCCCAAGGAAATATTTATGACTTAAATCTCATGCTCACAACCATAACATGAAAATAACCTGCATTATTAAACACACACACACACACACACAGAAATCATTCTGAGCATTGCCAAGTTTGGCTAGGTCATCAATAAGAGGCTAGAAGCTAAAACTAGGAGCGGCTACAGTATAATGCCACTTAACAACAAAATCGCTCCCCATAAATACATGGCATCATGGGGGCTCGTCGTAACAGCCAACAACAACAAAAAAAAAAAAAAACACCCCAGCAGAGAGGATGTCGGTTTATCCAGCAGGAGCAGCGACTCCCGTTGAGCGACTTATATGGGTCCACGTTCCGCTGCATCATCGACTCTACCGGAGCTTTTTGTGTGCGTTTGGGGACACACGCGTGGACCTAAATAACAATTACTTCATCAATCATGCCAACGTGCAACTGATGCAACTAGCACATCCTGAAGCGCTGAACTAGGTTGCTGAAGCAAATATACTAAATATAAATAAATAAATAATAAAAACAAAAACAACAAAAAAATATATATATAAGGAAAGACGACAGCAAGGAGGAGACTTCATGGCTCATTCGTAAGCTATCGAAAAAAAAGCTCTCTCACACACGCACACACATCCCTACCACACACACACACACACACACACATCCCTACCACACACACACACACACATCTTTGACAGCACAGGCCTACTGCTTTATAAGGATCAGAATCACATTTTCACTTTTAACTCTTAATATTACACATATAAGTACACACACACACACACACAAACACACACACACACACACAGTGAAAACAAAGCTCAAGAAATTCTTAAATACTCAAACAAGCCTTCAGAGATGCAAATTTGACTCCTTGGCCACCACAGTTTTATACAGTTAAACTACCTTTATCTGTCCTAATAGAATGATGTATTTACATATATACGATACCACACAAGCCCCCATATATAATGTGGCATTTTTCTTTTCAATGTGGGCCCTTAAACCTATAGGCCCTAAGTGAACCCTCTTTGACGTGTCAAAAAGTCAGATGCAGCCACTGCGCCACAAGGCACCACCGCTACCAGAATGAGGGATGCGGTGGAGGATGAGAAAGCTAGGGATGAATAAGTGAACAGCAGCCAAATGTCTCGCTGAATAAAACACAGCTTCCGACAAGATGTGACCAGAGTGTGCTGGCGATGATGGGAGTCATGCCGGTCGGAAGAATAACAACAAGAACAACAACGTTGCCCGATACGACCCACGCCATAAGCTGACTTATGACCTGAGAGGCTCTCTGTCCATTATGCCTGCAGAAAAAAAAATTCTGCATCGACCCGATTATGAGAAAACAGCATCAACCCTATCATGAATTCATCAGTTCAGATGTGTAGCGTTCTGGCCTGCCTCTGTTAACAAGCTATGCTTATTTAGTTACATAAAGATGCTATGGAAACGCTAGGTGAGCAAAACAAATTTGTGATTCCCAAAGAACTAATGGCACTCTACATTAGAACACCCACAGATCAGGAAAACTCCCGGAAAGTACAAGTAAACATGCTATTTCCCCGGTATCGATAACTGCTTCCGTGCATCTTTCTAAGAGCTCACAAAATATGACCCTGGTGATATCAGAGCATTTTATTGGAAAAAAGTAAGATCTTCAAAGATGTGACTACCTTGGTAACGTGATGTAGGTATGACTCATACCTTCAGGCAGCGGAGGTGGGTTATGCATGTGTGTGTGTGTGTGGGGGGGGGGCAATGTCCAATGTAATTCATTTAAAATTTCTTAAAGTGTTCTCTCTTGCTTGCCACTACCTCCACCACACCCCCTCATTCCCCTCGCTGTGCCGTCGTCTTAGCAACGGAGTAAGCCTGATCTGTGCAGGTGTCCAGGGGGCAGCCATGTAAGGGCATGCAGGCCTCCACCTGCCAGTCAACCCCCTACACCTACACACTAAAGACATTTTATTTAAAAGCAGTATGTGCGTGGGTGTGTGTGTGAGTGAGGGGAGGAGAGCGAGCGAGAGAAAGAGAGAGTGTCCGCATTAGAGAGAGTGAGTGAGTCTGTGTGTGTGAAAGAGAGAGAGAGAGAGAGAGAGAGTGTGTGTGCGTGTGTAATTGAGAGAAACAGGTGTAATTAAGGCAGTTAGTTGGTCTTGCATTATTGCTGCTCTGCTCACAGTCTTTCATCGTGGTGACATTTCAGCTAATTTTGTTCATCAGGATTTGCCTGTGTGTGTCAATGTGTGTCCATGTGTGTGGTAAAGAGAAAAAAGAGACCGACTAAGATATGTACTAGTACTAGTAGAGAAAAGAGAGGAATAAGAGAAAGAGAATAAAATGTGTGTTTTATTCAGTATGTCAGTATGTATCTTTGTAGAAGTGTGTGTTACGTATTTGTTTATGTGAATTAGTTAAAGATGGTGTGTGTGTGTTTGTGTGTGTGCATGTGTCTGAAGGAGTTTCTGTGTGAGTGTTTGTCTTAGTGAGCCTGCGTGTGTATGTGTGTATGTGTGTGTGTGTGTGTGTGTGTGTGTGTGTGTACATGTGTCTGACAGAGTTTCTGTGTGAGTGTCTGTCTTAGTGAGCCTGCGTGTGTATGTGTGTGTGTGTCTGAAGGAGTTTCTGTGAGTGTCTGTCTTAGTGAGCCTGTGTGTGTGTGTGTGTGTGTGTGAAGGAGTTTCTGTGTGAGTGTCTGTCTTAGTGAGCCTGCGTGTGTGTGTGTGTGTGTGTACATGTGTCTGAAGGACTTTCTGTGTGAGTGTCTGTCTTAGTGAGCCTGTGCGTGTGTGTGTGTGTGTGTGTGTGTACATGTGTCTGAAGGAGTTTCTGTGTGAGTGTTTGTCTTAGTGAGCCTGCGTGTGTATGTGTGTGTGTGTCTGAAGGAGTTTCTGTGAGTGTCTGTCTTAGTGAGCCTGTGTGTGTGTGTGTGTGTGTGTACATGTGTCTGAAGGAGTTTCTGTGTGAGTATCTGTCTTAGTGAGCCTGCGTGTGTGTGTGTGTGTGTGTGTCTGAAGGAGTTTCTGTGTGAGTGTCTGTCTTAGTGAGCCTGTGTGTGTGTGTGTGTGTGTGTGTGGTGTGTGTGTGTGCATGTGTCTGAAGGAGTTTCTGTGTGAGTGTCTGTCTTAGTGAGCCTGCGTGTGTGTGCGTGTGTGTCTGTCTGAAGGACTTTCTGTGTGAGTGTCTGTCTTGGGGAGCCTGCATGTGTATGTGTGTGTGTGTGTGTGTGTGTGTGTGTGTACATGTGTCTGAAGGAGTTTCTGTGTGAGTGTCTGTCTTAGTGAGCCTGCGTGTGTGTGTGTGTGTGTGTGTGTGTGAAGGAGTTTCCGTGTGAGTGTTTGTCTTAGTGAGCCTGCGTGTGTATGTGTGTGTGTGTCTGAAGGAGTTTCTGTGAGTGTCTGTCTTAGTGAGCCTGTGTGTGTGTGTGTGTGTGTGTGTGTGTGTGAAGGAGTTTCCGTGTGAGTGTTTGTCTTAGTGAGCCTGCGTGTGTATGTGTGTGTGTGTCTGAAAGAGTTTCTGTGAGTGTCTGTCTTAGTGAGCCTGTGTGTGTGTGTGTGTGTGTGTGTGTGTGTGTGTGTACATGTGTCTGAAGGAGTTTCTGTGCGAGTGTCTGTCTTAGTGAGCCTGTGTGTGTGTATGTGTGTGTGTGTGTGTGTCTGTCTGAAGGAGTTTCTGTGTGAGTGTCTGTCTTAGTGAGCCTGCGTGTGTGTGTGTGTGTGTGTGTTTGTGTCTGTCTGAAGGAGTTTCTGTGTGAGTGTCTGTCTTAGTGAGCCTGCGTGTGTGTGTGTGTGTGTGTGTGTGTGCATGTGTCTGAAGGAGTTTCTGTGTGAATGTCTGTCTTGGGGAGCCTGTGTGTGTGTGTGTGTGTGTGTGTGTGTTCAGAACAGTACCTGTTTGGGGTCTGAGGGTGCTGAGGGCGACTCCAGCTCTATGGTGACGGGGCCGTCATTCTGAATGTGGACCTGCATATATGCCCCAAACTGCCCATCTGTGGAGAGGAGAGGAGAGGAGAAAAGAGCAGAGAGGAGTGGAGAGTAGAGGTGAGGAGTAGAGAAGAAAGAGAGAGAGAGGATTGGGAACATTAGGAGGAGAAGGGAATAAACATTGCAAAGAAAAAAAGGGGGGGGGCAGTAGATGCAGTGATGCAAGCTCTGCAATAAGTTTGTCTCAACCTACCAGTAAGCCTATATCCCAGAGAATTAACATCAACTCACCAGTAAGTAAAGAGACCAGAAAAACTAAGGAAACCGTTAGATGGAGGGTGGGTGTGTGTCCACATGCACTTGTGTGTATATAAGTATATATGTGAGTGTTTGTGTGCGTGTGTGTGTGTGATCAGATGCCAATAGACCTCAGCCGCCCCCACCCCCCGGTTCCTTTCAGGCTCACCAAGTGGCCCAATAAAATCGCAGTGAGAAGTCGAGGGGTGGAAGAAAGTGCAGACTCATCGTGTTTGTTCCTTCGGGGAGCGGCAGCAGAGCAGGGGCTAATTAGGCTAGAAAGAGAGAGAGAGAGAGAGGACGAGAGAGAGGGAGGGTGAGAGAGAGATGGAGAGAGGGAGACCGGGAGAAAGAGATGCGTTGCTCCTGCTCCCTGTGGCCTGTCTCTGGAGAGTTGACCCATTTTATCTCGCGCCCCCGTTGCCACCATCTCTCCCGCCTCTCTATCAGCTCCCTTCTTGCCCTCCCCCTGCCGCACCCATGGCCTCCCCTATGACCCTTACACGCCCTCTGACCCCTCACCACTAACTGCGACCACTACAGATCTCAACACTATCCCCCAGCACTGCCAATACATGTGCAGGAAGCATGTGCACGTGTGTATCAGACACTGTGCCCCATTAGCAAACCCTCCATACGTGTCCCTAACTAAAACTAAAACCAGAAGCACCATAGAGAGGGAGTCCTGCTGGAACGGTGATGGTGGGCAGCTTCAATCTAACGTCAACAAAGAGACTGGAGAGGGCTTTTGCACTTGCTGTTGCCTTGGCAACGTTGCCCATGGCCCATGGTCGTCATGGCATCACAGGAACACCCATCCCTGTTTGTAGGTGCAAAAAGCAATTGCCAGTCAGGTGGAACTGGAGAAGTCATGGGATGTCAAAACACCATCTTCTGTCAGAGCCAAGATCATTAAAAAAAAATAATTGATAAAAGTGGTAGTTTTCCATGGTTATGAAGAACTACATCTAGTCTACGGGATCCAAGACATATGCAAAGTGACGTGGTGGTGGGGAGCCTGGGGGTTATCGCACTCTCAGCTCCTCCGTTGACAGAAACGCACTCTCAGGTACGACACTCTATGCACCTACCAGCTTGTCCTTTTATTTTAGGGACGATGCTCTGTTTTTTTTCCCTCCCTCTTTCTGCGACTACATTTCCAAAGATAGCAAGGCCAGGCCTAGATAAATGTGTGGATGCGCCCGTGTGACCAGCAGGTGGAGCTCAATGGATGGTATAAATACATCAACACCTATATATGATTCCTCAATAGAGACACATATAGATTTTATTTGGATGCTGTGGTGAATGAGGGGACACTGAGATATGCACTAATGTGTCCTCTAGTAACAGGGTAGGATGATGAAGGTGGTGTTGCTTCCATGTCTCTTCATCTCTGTCTGAGAGAGAGTGTGTATGTGTGTGTGTGATCGTGTTTGTGTTTAATGACATTTTAATTTCTCAGGAGATCTTCTCCAGAAGAAAAGGCAAAATTGCCAAGTCAGCATGTGTGAGTCAGCATGTATGCAGCGTGTGAATCTGTGGATCTTACAGGGTCATCACACAGGAGGAAAAATAAAGTCACACAAGCCTAATAAAGAGATGCTGGTTTGGCCTCACACACACACACACACACAGTGTTTTTGTAGATGAGGCCTCTAAGCCTTTTAGAATGTTCAAGCTGTAAAAAACACACCTATGCACACTCATCCACCAGCCTACTGCTTTAATGAATATCGCTATGACACATGAACACCTTGCCCTCCCACAAAATGCCCTGGATTATGGCCTCCCACAAACACAGTAATGTCATCCTGTATACCACCCTCCCTATATACACACACACCCGACACAGACTTGATACATAAATTTATGTATGCCCACACAAAAATCACCATGCATGCACACCCACACCAAGCTAGAAGTGCATGCATACAATGTACACAAACATTCAGAAGTGCAGTCACATGCCCACTACACACACACGCACACACACACACTCACAAACGCATGCACGCACGTGCGCGCACACACACACACACACACACAGACCTTTGATGCGCTCGGGTGTGTAGGCCTCTTTCATGCGCTCCAGCATGGTGTTATAGAAGGGCTGGGCGAGCTCGGCAGGCATGGCCCTGTGGAAGTCGGGTTTGTTGCCCTTGAGCACACACTGCAGCGTGAACTGGCTCACACACAACACCTCCAGCTCTCGATCCACCACGCTTTTAGACCACGGCCGCCCACCCTCGTCCTCAAACACTCGCAGATTCAGGATCTTACGCACCCTGGAAGAAGGGGGCAGTAATAACAGCGGCTATTTGTCAGCAGTTAAAATATATTGCCTTGGCAACAATACTACAAGGCAATATGGTTCAGTTTTATGTGTAAAAAAAGAAAAACATGCGTGACACACCACCCAATCAGCAGTCACATGAGAGATGCCAACAACATTAGATGACGATGATTGGTAAGGAGGGTGGGATTATTGTTGTGCTCCATACACACTCACATGTAGTCCACGTCCTTCTGCGTGTCCTCGGTGGATATACCCAGCAGCACGCACAGTCCTCGGCCTATTGAACTTACTTGTTGCTCCCCAACTGCAAGGAGAGACGGGGTGCATTAAAATTTACCACCCTGGCTACTTAGCAGGCTTGTCATTCAAATTCTGTCTGTAGCTGGGCGGAGCGCTGTAACGTTGTGCCCAGTTGTCAATCTCGCTGACCTAGGTAAATCACCGGATTACTGCGTGTATGCAAAATGTAGGCTAACCTTACTCTCTGTCAGTAATTCTATTGACAAGGGTATTAACCACAAGAGTGTCAACCTGGAGAGTCGGGGCACGCAAAAGCAGTTTCTAATTTTTTTCCTCACTGTCCTATTGACAGCCGACTCAGTGTTGCTGCTGACACGACTCCACGTGTTGTGTAAGTATAAAGTGTACAGTTTCTGAATACTGCACTTCTTTCAGAACTGTTGTTAAACAGGAGTGCTAGCAGCAATTTACCATTAGGTGCATGATATCATAAACACGCAAACTATCTTACATGTAATGGCCGTTAATGAATTGAAATAGAAAGTATTGTGTTGCATCAGATCAGTGACTCAGTTTTTGGAAAAGACAAATTTCGCCGACGTAGTAAAAATCACTTACCAGTTACGCTTGCCTGAGTGACTCTCTGAATGATCGCCTTCATTTTTTTACGTTTTATTATGTTAGTCCAGAGTCTGTGTTACTGCCGGTGTACCATACATACACGCAACTTCTCACTTCCGGTTTAGAGAAGGGCCTTTTACGGCATTGTAAGTTGTCGCCCCCCAGTGGTGAGAGTGGAGTCACACAACGGTGGTTCTCAACCTTTTTTGAACAAACGCTAGGTCCTCATGACACCCCTTGCCGCCACCAACCACACAAACACTCACACACCCACACACACAAACCACTGCTGCCACACATACACATACTCAGTAACAGAGATATGAGTAAATGCAGAATATAGAACAGAGTTGTTATATTTCTACTGTAAATCGGTGAGCAAACCATTAGGCGACATATGATTCAAAGATCAATTAATTTCAAAATTAGCTGCCATCGTCAGTATTGCTGTGGCAATAGTACTTTGCAAACTGGTGTTGCCTGGCAATACTACTGTTTGGTGTGAAATAAAAAGGGTTTAATCACATAGAGCACTCAAATGATATGCAATAGCATTAGGTAAAGCCACTGTATTAATTGCTACAATAAGCTATTTAACAACCTGTCAAAATGCACGAGAATTACAATTACAATTAAACAATATTTTTTGTAGACTACAGGAGGCAAGACGTCCTAACATTTTAGATCGCAAATGTTCTTGAGGAGACTTGCATGAGCAAAGCCTAAGTCTGCCTAAGCTATTCTAAAATAGTACGATTTATGGGTATAAAAGGTTGCCCCTCTAGCACTCTAGGTTGCCCTAATCAAGTGCCTATGTGGTGCTAGCAACGGCACCGATTGAGAAATAGGCCTACTCACAGTTAGCGAGTGAACACGTCTTTATATTTCTGAATACTTTGTTTGCAGTTTTAAAATGTGTGATAGGAAATTGACATCGACGCCCTCTATTTGTGGTTGGGCACCCCCTTTCAGCTGGCTTTCTCAGTGTTCCGCACCATGGTACCGAAAACGCCCGGTATGCCTACTGAAAACTGTCAAAATGTCGTGTGTAAAAAAACATCAAATTATATCTGTAAATAGGGAAGATGTAATGATGAAGGTTCACAGTGTTTTGAAAATGAGGTATATCCGAAGGACAGATATTTTTCCTAAAGTCTGTTCTGAACACTCCATCAATTAGGCTACATTATAAGTCACGCATGTAAAAATGCATAATCCCAACCAAAGTAAGCACACAAAACTAAAGGCACACTGAACAAAATACTCAGAGACTGATTTTGAACAAGTAATTTAGTTTTTTGTCAAAATGCCTGTTCTGCCAGCATTATTGAAACATGACTGGCTTGCAGTGCTACGACTGACACAAATACACAAAAACATATATACACCTGTGGATAAAATATAACACGTGTGCTTTATTGAATATTTATAGACCGACTGATTTGAATTGCTCATGTTGGTGGTTTGTGATCGATGCCAAGGTTGTCTTGACTGAGATAGGCTACTCTGTCCCAGTCCAACCTCTCCCACATTCATTTTTCATCCATCTGGCCCTCTGAGGATGCAGAGGAGTCTGCAGTCGTGGGACCTTTGAATAAATTGAGCAGCCGTGTAGAATAGGGAACAAAGTCTTTTTTGTAGATGACTGTGGTTGTATGGCGCGTGCCATCATACTTCTTCACGTTTTCCTTCTCTTCCACTTCAACAGGCTCTGCTATTACTGTTTCAAGAAAACCATCACAGTGTCACACAACCATGATCACAGTGCCTCACACTTCTCCTCTGACCAGACACTTAATGTTAGTTCATGTAACTTGCAGTAGTTAACTGGCCCTGAACCTGAACAAATGACACGAACAATCCCAGTCAAAACACAGTGGCATTTTTAAGATATAAACACTGACGTTGGACAAAACACACAATCGAAACATTAGTAACACGTTAATGTTGTAACATAAACATTCCAAGGTAACGTTACCATCGTTTTCTGGAGTATCTTACCTAAAGGATCTTTATGAGTATATGAGTAGTAGGCTAAAGACCCAAATAGCGTCCAAGCTCCCAAGGCATACACCAGCGAGAAACGCTTGTTCCATTTAAAGAAATCACCGGTATGCATGATGTGGGCTAGTCACTTCAGAAAATAAACATGAAAATCCAGTTTTCATCCAACTGCTATCATAAAGTCACGTCACTTATTACAAGGGCGCAGCCATTTTGGATGTCTGCGTAATATCCGGTATATTCTGTTCCACCACCGCTTTTGTTGATGCGTGAAAATGTCAGGACACGTAACAGACTAATCATAATAAAAAAAAAAATCATAAATGTTTACTTGAATGTTATTCTTTCCTAGACAAGTATCGGAAATAAATGGACTATGTAAAGCTGTATAACTATTAATGTTATGGTGTCTAAGGGGTCATGGTGGTAATTATTTGTTAAAGGTGGGATTTTTTAGATTTGGGTAAATCCAAAACCCAATTCCAGAGGCATAATCTGCATGAAATTATTGAAGTATAACTCTTACAAAAGTATCTAGAAATAAAGTAAAATCTTTCATGAGAAAGAAATACAGTTCTTTACTCATTTCCAAAGGAAAATACATGTCCATCATTGAACCATACTAATACTGATGTATTTGTTGGTATCATATAAAGCCCGAACCATGCCAGGTAAATGATTGATTTGTGGAGTGTCTGGGTTTTTAGACATCCTCTTACATTTCCCCCACAATACTTTAGTGTTCTCTTATTTAAAAAAAAAAAAAACATTTTTTGAAGATGCACAATTTACTGCAAGGGGATGCAAAGCTACTTTAAGGGAACCCAATAAACTGCATATATTGTGTGTGTATGTGTATATGTATATGTATGTGTGTGTGTGTGTGTGTGTATGTATATATATATATATATATATATATATATATATATATATATATATATATATATATATATATATATGTGTGTGTGTGTGTGTGTATATATATATATACACACACACACACACATACACACACACCATTTGGGGGGCTCCATAAAAGAGACATATGAGGCATATGAGGAGGGAAAAGATGAAACAGTAAATCAAGCATTTTTTGGACATAATCTTTATGCATAGTATTGCAACATACATGGTCAGGTCTGAAAAAAACTAACAAAAAAAAACCAAGCATTCCCTTTACAGTATTAAAAGGTAATTACTAAACAACAAGACAGTTCTTTTCAGACTCTTAAATAGGATTGATGACTGGAGGAAAACTAATAAAAAGGTGCTGGTCAGTTGTCTATCACCAAGTATTAATGCATCTCATCCAGTAAGACGAGCAAATGCAGTGGTTTCACCCCCACCTATTAGACATTCATTAATGGGGGGGTGAAGGGGAGCAGGATCAGGGGACAACCAATGGTTTTCATATAAAAGGCTTAGAGGAATGACTTATTTGGAAACATAATAGCAAGACTTTGCCAGCTCCCAACGTTCTTCATTGAACAACCAGTCTTTATACATCTCAAATACATATATATATACACATATATATATATATATATATATATATATATATATATTTTTTTTTTTATCACTATACTAATAGACCTTCATTCATCAGAACATTACAGCTACTGTTTGTGACAATTTGTTTATGTGGCTAAGCACAGGTTCTTAAAAACAAAAAATTTAACTTAAGGACACAAAAGAAACACATAAATCATCATTATTATTTAGTTCTGTGGAATGTTAAAACAAAATTAACGGGTTAAAACAAAAATCACTACCAGTAATTCATCTGAGGTACGGCATGAGTTTCAGTAGACACTACAAAGGATAAGAGAAAACAAACAAAAACACGGATGCCTTTTCCGCAGAAGAAAGACCAGTTTTCCTTTGTCGGAAATGGAAATGTTAATACAGGATCCACCTTAACTTAGAACAACCAATCCCACAGACACACACACACACACACACACACACACACACACACACACACTCCTCATGTACACCATTCATTTGGTCCAGGGCTGGGAGGGGGATATTAGGCAGAGCTGGACACAGCCAGTTTCTTGAGGTGGTCCATGAACACTTGTAGACTGACATCGTCTGTGAGGATGGGGGCGCCAGACTCCTGGAAAAGAGACCGGTGCAAAGCACAACAGCTCGCTTAGTTCAGATAACAAAGTATTTGATAGTGAAGTATGTGATGGTGAAGTACGTGATGGTGAAAAGTGAACATACAGTACGTGCATAGTGAGTATAGAGTGTGAATTTATGTGGGTCCACTGGACAGCTGTGTATTCCAGTGTGTTCTTTCATGTGAATATTTTTTGTTTACTGTGGTTGTCAAATTTACCATTCAAAATTGGACAGTGGTAAAACTTTTTTGGACCAGATCTATTTTATCCAGCCAGCCAATCAAACAATATATCTTTATTTCTGGGTTATGATTCATGTTGATGCATTAAGTAACCCAATTTATCTATTCATCCATCAATCCATCCAGTGTAAGTAAGTGTAAGTGTGTGTGTGTGTGTGTGTGTGTGTGCGTGCGTGCACGTGTGCTCTCACCTGGCCCCATGTGTACAGGTTGTTGTGCGTCTGCGACGGGTTGACCTTGGAGAGAAGAAAGCGGGCTTGTGAGCCGCCGTGCTCCGTGTCAATGTAGCGTGGCATGGGGAAGCGTGTCTGCAGGATCTCCTGCGCGTCGTCCAGCGGCGCCTGCAGCAGCTGCTTGAAGTTCTCGTACTCGGCCATGTCCTGGTAGCCCGCCTTCCTCCACTGCGCGATCGTCTGCAACACAGCAAAATACATTAGCTACTTGCCACAGACATCTACTTTTCCACTAAGACTTTTAGGCTTAACTTTAGCCCTCTAAATGAGTGTTATTCCATCTTCCATGTATTGCTAATGAGACATTTTTTTAGGGGGGGGAATTATACAAGAGGTTGTAAGTGTGTGTGTGTGTGTGTTTGTGTGTGCACATGTCCAGTTTGACATTGTTAGCTTAGCTTTGCATAATCACAGAAACGTCTTTGGATCAATTAGCAAATAGCTCCCCCTGTAGGTCAAATATGAGCTCACTGCAGCTAAAAATGTATTCCTACAAAATACTGTAAGTTATACTGGGTGCTTGCATGAAGGCATGATACTGCACAGCTGTAAGATCTAGTATCCCCCCCAACCCCCAAACCATTGACAAGGAAGATCCCAATCAATGGTACCTCTCCACAGGAATGACTGTGCAGTCACACTGGAAGTGTTTGTCTGTGTTTACCTCGCCATGGTAAATGACCAGCTGGAAGAAAGTGTCCATTAGCAGGATGCGGTCAGGGAGGATACTGCTGCTGTCCAGCAGAACAGGCTAGAGAGAGAGAGAGAGAGAGAGACAGAGAGAGAGAGAGGAACACATTTTAATGACACAATCACAAAATGACACTCACAAAATCAAGCAGACACAGAAAGACAGGAAAAAGAAGACGACGGGGGAAAAAAAGAGAGACAGAAAGAAAGGTAGAAAAGCAGAAAGAAAGAAAGAAAGAACAATTCTTAGGCAACAACACATACTCCTGGCTTATAGAGCAATGCTACACTAACTCTGTGTGATGATGTAAACCACTAACCCCTATGTGTGTCTGTACAGAATGTATGGAGAGATATGGAAAATACAGAGGGAAAGAAATAAACAAACAAATAAATAAAGAAAGAAAGAAGGAAGGAAGAAAAAATCACCTCTGGAGGTCCGTAGAAGGAGTAGGAGTATAGGATGGGTTGGATCATGATGAGCGACTGGGTCAGGTCCTGACGCATGAAGTGGTGGCGGTAGTAGGATGACTCATCTGGACTATTGTTAAACACCTGCAGGAATGGCGAGCGCCTCAGGTGGAACATGAACTGTGGGAGGAAGCAAAAATACACAGATGAACTACTAAGCAAACAGACAAAAACAAACAAACGTATATAGAGATCTGTATTTCGCTTCCAGTGGCTACTACACCCATGTAAGAGAAGCAACCTGAAGCTCACCTGCGGGTACAGGGAGAGAGACTGCGAGAGCCTGAAGGAAGTAGGGTCATCCTTGTTGTACTGTCCAAACTTCTGACACTACAAGCAAATAAAGAAGCAGACCATCCATTAAGACACATGCAAGAAAACTTCTCCCCTCCAGCTCAAATGATCTGTCACGCATCATAGATCAGCAAAGAAACATATGACAATTTTGACAATGATGACAAAAACAGCCCTGCCATTAAGGTTTCAGACTGATCTGGGACCTGTACTACTAAGCAATGTTACTATTTAACCCGGGTAGCTTTGGGAGTTACCACTGATCTCTAAAAGAACCCTCCATTGAGCATCAGTTGTTTCTGAAGTGACATGTTCTTAGATCAGTGGTTCCTTGAGAAGTTACCCAGTTGAGCCAGTAACCTGGCTTCGTAGTATAACCCCCTGATCAATCAAAGCACTTTCATTGCACTACATTCATCTCTATGGTGCACCTTCCTGCCAATCGGTGAAGACCATGTGAACTCACCAGGCGAATCAGCTGCCGGTCCAGCCAGCGCAGCACGTCAGGCCCCTCCTCCGTCTCGGCTCTGAACACGCCCAGCCGGGCCATGAGCACCGCCGAGGCTTCCTGGTCGAAGGAGGCCTCGATGTGCTGAAGCTGGGACTGTGCGTCCGCCCAGCTGAGAGAGAGAGAGGGGGGGGGTGGTGAGTGACACAATCACACACACTTGCATGAACAGAGCCATCACCCATGTACACACACACACACACACACAGAAAAAACACCCACGTAAGCACATACGCACACACTCATGCCTACAGGCCAATGGACAACAAAAGCACATCCTGCTTGCGCAAACAGTCTGAGCCGTAAAATAAAAAAAAGGAGCACCTGGCCACATAGAGAACATGCCAACAATTAGGAGTGGCTGTTCCACATGCATGCAGTCAGTCACTACCCCGAGTCAAAAACCTGAGGCTTTTGTTGCCATACTATAAGGCTGATCATTGACAATAGGACATCATACAGGAGTGAATCATCTTAATGTGACAGCATAAATGAACAGACACAAAAGACTAAAGTCCCTAAATTTCCCTTAGGCTGTGTGTGTGTATGTGTGTCAGTGAGAAGAGAGAGAGAGTGTATGAGAGTGAGTGTATGAATGTGACCAAGAGAATGATGGTGAGTCTGTGTGTCTACATTAACACTCACTTCCTGGCCACAGTGGTGACCCTGATCCTCCTCTGC
Source organism: Tenualosa thibaudeaui (assembly GCA_027481765.1). Classification (NCBI taxonomy): domain Eukaryota; kingdom Metazoa; phylum Chordata; class Actinopteri; order Clupeiformes; family Clupeidae; genus Tenualosa; species Tenualosa thibaudeaui. The sequence goes on along the minus strand of JAIFZK010000056.1, from coordinate 1,010,870 downwards.
ATGTTGGAGTGCTGGTACTGAGTGATGAACTGGACGGCTCCTCGGCCTCCCTGGGGGATGGGGGCATTGTGCTGCCACACACACACACACACACAAGACAAATAAACAACTGGCTCCTCTGACACTCTGAAAGCCTAACTTGAAACTTGAGAGCCATGTATTCAATGTAGATAAGCTATAAACTCAGTGCTATAACTGGTGCAGTGACATGAGAGACCCATGACCCATGATTTGACGCATTGGCATTCCTTTTGCTTCACTTAATGCCAAACTGCTCTCCAGCACTAAGCTATGCGTCCTCTAGGCACATTCAGACTTTGGGCATGATGTAATATTACTGACAATGGCTAAATCCCAATGCCCCCTAAGCCATAAGCAGGCCACTTAACTGGCCTCAATCTGCTTCATGATTCAGCCAATCATGCTAGTTGAGTTTGTGTGGGCTTGGTCTTGTGATCCTTGCGAGGAAGACCAGTGAGGACAATTTAGTGTGTACATTGGGAATCAGCCAGTGATTGATAGTAGACTGAATGCTTGATTGAAATCTATGAATGTGCTCCTCCTTTTTCACACTTTACTGTCCACAGGAGACATTTGACTCCAAATCCATCAGGGTTCATCTCATGTGGTCATAAGCTCTTCATATGCTCTCTGGGAAATAATCAAGGGCAGCTGAGCAGCATTGTTCACATACCTGGTTGACGACTTCAAAGTATATGCCCAGGGTGGTGGCTGGGGTGAGACTGCACACTTTCCACTGGGTTGTGCCGCCCACGCCCATCTCCTGTAAACACAGCAAACACACCACGTCACAACGGAGGCTCAGCCTCATCCTCAATGGGAATCAGTTCACACACACACATCTATATATATCTCTATATATTTCTCTGTGCGAGTTCAACCGCACTTACATTTTCCGAGACGCCGGGTCCCTTGGCGTTGAGGGAGATGCAGGGGCCAATGGCTCCAGCCACTTTCAGCTCCCGGGACGTCTGAGGAGGACAGGTCAGAAGAGCACCAGTCAGGGGTCATACGGGTGGTCATGTATTCAACACCATGCGCTTGTGCATCTAATCAATTCCCTAGCAGTAATACATGCTTTGGTGTGCCGATTTAGTCTTCTTAATACTTAGTTTACACATACATGCATACACAAAGAACTGAGAGAGCACAAGCAATCAATCTAATCTTCCTCTGGCACAGAATACTGACATAAAAGTAATGTCACAAAAGTTGCCTGAAACAAACTGAAACAAACAAACAAATGTGTGCGTAGACCCCTGACGGTCCTCCATTTTGAAAGAGAGGTTCTTAAGTAAACATTTGTTGAAGTTACTCCTTAACCAAACACAGGCTTAGGGTTGTCGGTCGGTCAGTTTTGACCCTCGCTGAGTGGCTGTCCTCACCTTGACCTCCAGGGTGCCTCCGAAGGCCATGCGGAACTCGGAGTTGTAGTCCTTGGTGAAGACGCGCTGGAAAGTCTGCTTGAAGAGCGACGTGTTGAAGGAGTCGCCCATCACAATGTGGCCTCTGGAGACACACACACAAACACACACACAGTGTCAGTATATGCAACAATAGGATCTCATGTTAGGTCCAACTTGAAACGGCACAGTATTGTGTGTGAGGAGGGATGAAACCAAGCCATTCCACAAAATGTGGGAGAAGCCAGACTAATACAAACTTAAACATGTATGAATACATATGTAAATATGTATGTATGTATGTATGCAACTAGTTAATATAGAACCACTATAATTTCTAAAAACTTGAATCGAATTTACAAAAAACAGATGAGTCAGATTCAAATTGGCACAAATGGAGTGGGCACAAGTGGCTTTTGAGAGGTTCCCAATCTGTCGTCTCAGTCCAAGTTGTTTCATGGGGTTTTGAGTGTCTCACCCAGTCAGGTTGGAGCAGCACTTCATCTCCAGCAGGCCGGTCTGGTCCAGGGCACAGGCATAGATGTCGATGCAGTGGCCGTTTTCTGCTGCACGGTTAGACAGCGCCTCATAGTACTACATTGCACACAAACACAAAACACATTAGCAAACACACACAAGCACAGCCAGCCACTCATTCACACGTGCTCTCTCCCTCACACACACACACACTAGTGTGTGTGGTACGGCATTGAACACAAAACTCATTAGCAAACACTAGCACAGCCACCCATTCACTCTCTCTCTCACACACACACACACACAGTTTCCCATTCAGCACAGCCATGCTAGATGGCAGAGTGCCAAGCTGGCAGATCTGTTGGCCACTTTGTGCGGGTTGTCAAGACTGACTGACCTTGGTGGCCTTCTTCAGATGGCGTGCGTTGTCCTTCTGGATGTCGTGCCAGGAGCGGATGGGAGTCTTCAGCTCATCTCCGACCACCATACCAGGGCCCTGGGTGGGGGGGCCACCGGTGAACAGCATAACGCGAGCACCCGTGTTGGGAAACGTTCCCTAAAGAGAGGGACAGAGTGCTCTAAGAGTTAGGCTTCAGCAGCTAAACAACGAATACTCTACACGGCATATGAAAAAAACTAATTTACACTTCTACAAAACAGGACATTATATGTTGATACACGCAATTGAAGTACTTTTACTTGCGAGACTAACACCACTCCACCCCAAAGAAGCTCTTGAGTGTCATTAGGTTAGGAGCCAATTGATAAAGAGAAGGCTTTATCAAGTGTTTATGAATGGCTGGAAAATGCAACATGAAAATACATAAAAACGGAGTGAGACATAGACATAATGTCATAGACACTTAAATATAACTGCAACTGTACATATCTTACATAAAAAACAAATGTGCACTGTTTTCTATTTGAAAAATAAAATGGATCAATTAGATGCAAATATGCACCAATCCTTAAGCCACAGATCAGCTGTGTGCTGCCAACAGTGCTGACGCGGTGTCTCCTGCAAACGGTTATGCAACGGTGCAACGTGGCCGTAGTGATACTGAAAGCAGGCTAAGGTCAGAGCCACGACGAGTGCTGAAGCCATAATCTAACTCTGGTGCTATCAGGCGCCGGCTACAGAGTACAGTCAGGAACATACACACACATACACACACACACACACACACACACACACACACACACACACCCTCAGTGGGTTACGAAAGCAATATTGATTAGGGACTTGGAGAGACAGAGAAAGAATGTGAAGCTAATGTTCTGATGCAACATTTTTTAAAGCAAGTTAGTAAATTGAGAAGAATGAAGTCGAAATCGAAACTAAATAGAATGTTCAGTAAGAAAAGGGTGATGATACAAAAAAAACTCTCCATTCTTAAGAGACAAGTCACTTAGTTGTCAGTAAGATGTTGAGTGTTGAATTTGTTGAGTGTTGAATTTGAAAAGTTATCTCCAAAAGGAGTGACCCTTTACCTCCAGCAGGCCGACGGCAATGGAGAGGGCAACCCCGGTGGAGCGCAAAGGGCGCTTTCCCTGCGGTACGGGCCACGGGTCCCTCTGGAGCTCCCCGAGCAGGTCCGTTAGGTTCATATCCACCTTGTGCACTGGCTGCAAGAACCTGAATACAAGAGACAAGAACCAGGAGGTTCATTATAAAAAGGGTTAGGAACTTTTAAAGAACAACTGGTTAGTCAGAATAGTCATCAGAACATGCAGTTTAAAAAATTATCCTGCTGGCTAACACTGGCACATCTACAGAAAAGTTGAATAACGTCTGTCTTCCTCACAAATAAACAAATTAAATTAAATGAAAGAAATGAAAAGGAGCTGGAGAGGAAAGAGTGTAAGAAAAAGCTTAATACTACAGTGGATGCTGAGCAGTTGGAAAATTCTAAATATGAGGGGGTTCATAAACTCTTAACTCATCTACTGTAGAATTAGGTTAAAGGAGTAATTTGGTGTGAATCAATCTATTGGCCTGTTGTTCGAGATCACCAGTATGGGCAGAATGAAAAATTTGATGCAACACAGGCCGAGTAGTGAACCAGCAACTAACACTATTAACAAGTAAATGGGGCACGGTAACTTACTTTGAGTTTCATTTTGCCATGTCGCATTCAACAACTGCTTCGTTATTGGTTCGTTAGTCAGTCTATGTTACATCAAGTTTTCTGGTTCTTTTTCCTACAGGCATTCAGTGACCTTCAACAACAGGGCCATTTCCGGTGTCCCTATTTCTCCTTTAAATGTAACGCATGTAAGCTACAGCAAACTTTAAATGCACTTCCTCTAAAGCTCCAAAAAATAAATTAGTTAATAATAATAAAAAAAACAGAGCTGACATGACACAGAAAAGAACAGGCTGACTGACTGAACAGAAGTTGACAAGGAAGTGGACAAAATTGTTGATGAATCGCTGTGTTCTTGTGGCGAAGCAAAATAAACAGTCCTGTGCAAACACAGTGATCGGAAGCCACGTTTGCTCACTTCCAATAAGCACAACTAATAATGCCTCAGTGACGGAAAAGACATGACAACCAACAAATGTGGCAACATATTTAGGCAGAGAGAGAGATAGAGGAGAGAGATGGAGACAAAGAGAGAGACAGACAGAGAGAAAGAGAGAGAGAGAGAGATGTTAAGTGTTTCAGTAGAGGTGAAGGGACCACTGCTCTTGTGATCAATACCTGCAGGAAGCGGCCATGTCCGGTGAAGCGAGGGGTCGGCCCTGCTGTCCAGAGGCGGCCGGCTTCATCAAGCCCAGCATCTCCTGATTACCAAACACAAACATCCCATCAACTTCCATTCTAAAACACTATATCTTCATAATGACACACACAAGTAATAATATCTATAATATGATTAATAATACCCTTAATACCGAACAAACTCAAACCATGCTCAACAACACTGCATATCAACAGCTTGCAGTTACTATCAACTGCATTACACTCTCCTCTCCCCCAACTTAGTGGTGCCAAACTAAAATCAAACTACACTCATAAAATGCCAATTTCTACACTGTCCATCTGGAAACCGTCCCTTTAGCACTCTCCCCATCTCCCATCTCCTTTCCATACCCTGCCCCCCCCCCCAACTCCTCATCCCTGCCCCAGCTTCTGGATGCATTGGTGGCGGCGGGGTCACCTGGATCTGTTTGGGGGTGAGCTCCTTGGTGCCACGGAAGACGTAGCTCTTTGCGATGCCCTCGCAGCTGAGCTCGTGCACCTGGATCATGCGGCCGAAAGTGATGAGGCCCACCAGGGCGTTGGGCGGCAGCAGACTGAGCGACATCTGGAGCGACTCGCGCAGCGCCTGCAGGTCTTCCTCCTCCAAGCATGTGTCCACCACGTACAGGAAGACCAGAGGGGACGTGGGGCCACGCTGCAGAGGTACGGAGACAAAAGAGGGTCAAAAAGGTTTCATGACATGGAACACAATAAGGAAACAAAAAAACCTGATAAAGAGCATCCAAATTCCTGGGCAGTTGTGAATCGTCATGACATTTTAAAGCTGATTAAACGAGTCACTGAATCTTTCAAAGGAAAAATGTTGGACAGAGAGAGTGTATGTTGCCGGCTGCAAGAAAGCCACAAAAGGTCACAAAGGTCAGCAAACATAGCATGAATGGATGAATACTAAGGGGATGTGTTTTGCATGCTTATGCTTGTTATTGACCTTGAAGAGAAAATAAAGACTTGTGCTGATATCTAGACAATTACTACAAATGTTATTGATTCGCTCAGAAAAAATACGGAAGCATAGCGCTTAAGACCTGTGCACCACCTAGTCGAAGGAACAACCCTTGAAACAAATCCGCACTGGAACTAAGAGTTGGTTTTGGAATGGAAAGAGTCACTGCTGTAGAACAACTGGTAGCTGAACAAAAAAAAGTCATGTTCAGGGCCATTTGACACTGTAGCCTAGTGGAGTTGATATCACAGATATTTTTTTTCCCTCTACTGAGGTAAGGCCTTGATGGCCCATGAAGTTATCGGCCAGCTACTGGAACAGAGGCAAAGGTTCACATGTGTTCTCCTGTGTGCATGAACATGCATCTACGTATGTGTATGTGTGTGTTTGAACGTGCGTGTGTGTGTGTGCAGTACAATCTGTGTGTACAGTACAACCTGTCTGTCTGTTGTACCATGTCCAGGTGTAGGAGGGTGCAGGCTGTGTCTGTGTGTTTACCTGCACTATGTACTCAATGGTGGAGAACTGAGGCATGAGTTCAGCAGGCTGGTTGACCTCCGAGATGCCACCATAGGATGGAGGGAACTAGGGAGTGAAGAGCGGAATCAGAAAGAAGTCAGTGAGAGAGAACGAAGGAACGCACAAACGAAGGAACGCACAAACGAATGAACGAAAACACTTCATAACAGTGCAGACATCACAAGTCAGGCGTTGTGAACTTTGGACAGCTGAGGTCATTTCATTTTGTGTAGCCAAAGTGATTTTTAACTGATGTTATGCAAGTGCTGACAGTTGGCGTTACTGGCTCTATACTGTTCAGTTGAGTGAAATAAACTCTTAACTCTATTCCATGCACTAGTCTGGGGAGTGTACCTAACTAAGGGCATTTGTACTCACAGGGTTTCTTTGGAAGCAGAAGTTGCAGGCCCATATTTTGGCTCGGAAGTCCACTTGGCTACAAAAGGAGAACAACAAAATGCAAGAGGGGAAAACATTAATCACTTTCATCACCTTCATCGTCATTAAAAAGACAGCACAGATAAAGAGACTGCCGGCAAATCAAGTGCTGCAAGTAATATATTATTAATTAACTTAGAGATGGAAATAGATTAAGGTCTTCAAGAGCAGAGAGAGGCTGAGGGGCTTCACCTCAACTCAATGGCAAATAAACATAACTGAACACACACACACACACACACAGCTTAGCCTGTAAATGGCCTGTGATGATGGGCCCTCTCAATCACAAAGACCTGCTAGATGGCCTTTTCAATGGGGTCATTAGCATTACTGATCAAAGACAATTTGGCCGTGGGTAGAGAGGTGGGGGTGGGGGCACAACAGGAGAGAGGAAAACAATACTATTCAGTACATTAGTGTTTTAACTGATTGTTTTATGACGGGCTTTTATTTGGGGGTGATAGTTAAGTTATTTTGGTAAGGCTAGGTTCAACTCCTGAGCATGGTGCTCAATAGTGCATGACTCAAACCAGAGCCAAAAGTAAGTAAAGCAAAATGGCCAAAACATATCAAGTTACCATCAAACATTTATCAAGAACACACAACACACACTCGCTGAGTTTAAACAATAAAGTGTGTTTTAAATCAACAGAATCTTAATGGCCGGTAATCGTCCGAACCATATAGCAGGCTATACGCGCTGATGCAATCACAGACGTTTTACTTGAAATACACAGAAATTAGTACAGTTCAGCCAAAGTAAGCACACATGACCAAATGACACAGGACTGGTGGTTGTCTCTCACCAGAGCGGGTTGAGCACGGCCTTGCAGTTGGCTCTGCTGCACAGCACGGGCTCGTACTGGACGGGCGGCAGGTCGGGCCGCTCTTTCAGTGGCGTAAAGAGGCAGGAGACGGGCACCACCAGTCTGGTGGCTTCCAGGCGGCTAGAGGGCCACAGGTTCCAGCTGAAACGTGTGCCGTCACGGTCCTCGTTCTGCTGGATGAACTCCTGGTAAGTCATCTGCTGTTGTTGTTGCTGTTGCTGCTGCTGCTGCTGTTGTTGTTGCTGTTGTTGTTGTTGTTGCTGCTGCTGCATGTCCATTGTGGAGAGAACTGAAAGCTGAGGACGCAATGAGACGCAACGGAAACAGTTAAGAGAGAGAGAGGAGAGAAAAACGAAGACTATTGCTATTAGTTGACTGAGTGTATCTTTGTGAGTCCAGGGAGACACATAGAAGAAATCTTTCCAGATGCTGACGTTGCTCTGTGTTAGAAAAACTGGTTTGAACAATGGAAAAAAGGAAAGTGTTGACTTTGTGCGTCACTCTGATGTTCTTGATCAGAGTGTGTGTATTCAAGAGTCCAGGCTATTTTTAACAAAGAATGCCAAAAATGAAGAAACAAAGCCTCAAGTAGTTTGTTACGTCAACCTAACTGTGTCAATGAACTCTTGGAACAAAAGGAATAGCAACTTGTGTAGACATTAGGAAACATGCTCTATAAGGTGTTATTCGTAGGTACACTAATCCGAGGTATTGTCAGTTCTTGCGCCCCTTACAACTTACATCACACCGGGTGACCCAGAGCATCAGCAGATATCTTATCTGTAGCACTAGTGGACACACATCCTGAACATACCTGCTGTTCAAGCCAAATATCAGCAGTAATCAATTAAGTTTTTTTTTTGTTTTGTTTTAAACAGAATGCTGATGTTAGTAGTCGACAAGCAAAGCTATCTACAAGCTACAAGCAAACCAATAACACTAAGCTATATCACCTCTGGGCAGTTATGTGCACTGTTTTAGTCAAATCCGATATTTTATCGTCAACTTATTTCATTGATACAACTCAATCAAGTTCGTATCAACATGCATCATGACATGCAAGTCACCGCAGGCCACCGCAGACATGGGCCATTCAAAACATACTGACAGAATTGTCACAATCAGGTAAAATGAGAAAAGCTCATTTAACATTATCGTCTGTGTCTTTAAGAGTCGGATGTCAACCGGCTGCTTTCCAGTCGGCATCTAGGTTGAAAGCTAGCGAACTGATAAAATTGATGAAGCAATGCTAACATTAGCTGTGCTACCAAGCTATCAACACCGCTTTACTTGTAGACACAGAAGTCTTTTTAGTGATAGGTCATCTGACCACCAAAGCTGACCCTTAACTGAAAACACGGGACCGGGAGCTTTTAGGGCTAGCTAAATAGTAACAATCTACAGTCAAATGAAACTAGCAATCAAGCTATCTAGCTAACAAGCGACGGTTCACTGTGCTAATCCGGGGTTTCACCCAATCTGAGGAGCTGGCCTAGTTTAAAAGGAGAACAGTCTGATGTCCATACCTGGAATGAATCCGTAAATCCAAACGACAATAAATAGTTGAAATGTAGTTTCTAGTATATATCAATCACATCTGCGCTTAAACAAGCAGATGGGCGATAGAAATTTCGGCTGGCAACTCCGCTCAACCGGGCTCAACCTGACCGGTTTCTTCTCCGCTGTGGAATGACGTGTTACTACACACATTCAGCAGTTTACAATTGGTTCAATGTTTCCGAGACGTCACTAACCCACTCCTCCCACAAAGGCCTAGGTTTTTACGGAGATCTGAGTGCATAGAAATGTGAGTTTCATCGAATACAAATCTTACCGACCATTTTCATAGAATGAGTATTTTTATCTCTATGCAGTCATGTAGACATACTGTACATAACTGTTTTACATATCCGCTTTCTTATGGGGTAAATTTGTAGGCCAATTTGTCCCACTGAAATTTCACTCTTGGATTGTGTTAGGCTCATACAACATTAATACATTAAAATGTGCTATAACCCATAACCTACCGCAGCTGAAGTTACAACCAACCTAGCCATGAGTTCTCCCATCATTCTGTAGATGGCACTGTTTCACCATCCAATGACGCAACTTGTAGACCCCCAGGAGGGAGGGAGGGTGTAGGAAAGCGAGTAATAGAGAGAGGGGGAGAGAGAGGGAGGTCGCTGCTGCAGTCACGCTTTCTCTCTTTTTCCAATGCACTTGCCGGAGATGCCGCTGTGCATCCTCCCCTATGCCTTGGTGGGGAGTGCGGAACGAGACGAAGGCGTGCATATTGAGTGCCGGCGCAGCACCGAGGATCTCTCCAGCTGAGACGTAGGATGATTTTGACACTGCTTTGACACGCAAACTCGGAGGAACTATGCACGCTCTGAGAAGGTGTAAAGAGGAGCCGGGCGTCCGCATGTAGCATTTTTAATGTTCAACTTATTGGGCATCCTCAGCTGTTGCTTTGGGGAAAGCTAGCCTAACCACCCAGCAATCGTAAGCTCGCCCTTTTCGCGATTGCCGGCTGTCCCACGCCCGCCTCGGTACTGATGCGGACAGATGTTGGTCGGAGCACTGTGCATATATTCGAAATAGTTTGTTGTATCGTAGCTCATCTGAGGCAATGGAGAAAGCTACCCAGCCCCAGCTGCAGCTGTCAATATCCAAGGGGACGGAAAGTCCGGCAGAGGATATTGCAAATCTGTCGGACGAGGAGCTTTTAAAGTGGACCAAGGAGGACTTGGTGCGTCGTCTTCGCAGGTCTGAAGCGGACAAGATGAGCGTCATTATGGACCACGCCAATCTGATTCGCGAGGTCAACCGCAGCCTCCAATTGCATCTGAACGAGATTCGGGGGTTGAAGGTGAGGGGGCGCGCATTTCTCAAGGATGAGCTCATAGTTTTTCAGGTCACCTGAACGCGCACGGCCAGGTTCAGTATCTCACTGTCACACCTGTCATCTTTGTAATTGAATAGATAGTTTTGATTGGGTGGGTGGGTAGGTGTGTGCGTGCGTGTGTGTTTGAGTGTGTGTGTGTATGTGTGTGTATGCTAAGATGCTTAAACAATAAAGGATTACAAAGGTTGATCATATCTTAATGATTTAATACATCTGTGTGATTAATCATGATATCAATTAAATAATTTACAGGGAATAATTGAAGGACACACCTGTTGTCTGTATTCATAGAAGCCAGGGGAGTAGAACAGACAGGAGTGAACACAATCTCTTATTTCAGATTTCACAATCTCATATTTCAGGATGATATTTCACCTCCCACCCCCACCGCCACCCCCATCCCCATCCCCGCCCCTTACATGTTTTTAAAGCAACGTCAGGTAATACTGCAGACAAATAGTTTACCCTGACAGGATATTCCTCATTAAATCACCCGCACAGAGATAATATCCAGGTTCGGGGTCCGTAGCCTCCCATGTTCCAGGGCGGCCATGATGCTTGATGAGGGGAGCTTCTATGCACGGGAAGATGATTTAAATGTCATAACTACTCCCAACACCCTCTTTTATAAAAGAGGAGATTCATTAGAGAGAACCAAAGTATAAACGAGCTAAGAGAAAGGCGCCAGGATTTTACTCTGTCAGCTTCCCAGAGATCTAGCTGGTGGGTGGTGGTGGTTTGGGGGGGGGGGTGTAGAAGCCGCCAGATTTTGAGTTAATTAGAGGGGGCTGAGAGGAGAGGTCCAGGGGGGCCAAGCAATGACTAATGGCTGACTGAATCAGGAAGCAGCATAGCCTACACACCTTGAGAGATATGAGAGCCTGTAAAAAGCCCACTAGACGCCACACAGACCACAGCGGTGCCTGGTACCTGATCTCCTCATCCGCCCACCTCTTCCCTCGCCAGTCCTTTTTTTTTTTTTTTTTTTTGCTGTACAGGTCACTGCATAAGTGTCTTAAGGGATGAAGGGGTCTGGGGATGACTAGCCTTGAGAGCTGCCATGATGCATACCTTCTTAAACCATCTCCACATCTCAGGCCTAAGCTTCCCGGTTTTGAAACATGCTATGAGTGGCAAAAGTATCTGAATGCAACTATTTGTCATTGGATGTTTGAGCTGTATGCTCTGGTTTTTATTGAGATATGATATTTGTCATGATACAGGGTTTACAATGGAGTGTATTGCAATATTTTTTTTTCTCAAGTGTATTGAGGTTTTCTTAGTTCCCTGTTCGCAAACACAATAGGTTACTTTCATGAGTTGAAAGCTTGATAGACTCAGTGTTCTAACAGGGACATTTGTATTGACTGTCCCCAATTTTTTTGAATACAGGCTACAGTGGTTTTGGCAGTATACTCACTGTTAAATGTCACTGGTTAATACAGCTGGGACACACTGTTGACAAACTAAACAACACTGATGCTGTTGCTGTGTGCACATGGTCAATGACCTTTAAAACCTCTTCCCATGGCAGGACGTGAACCAGAAGCTCCAGGAGGACAACCGGGAGCTGCGCGACCTGTGCTGCTTCCTGGACGACGATCGCCAGAAGGGGAAGCGGGTGTCACGCGAGTGGCAGCGGCTGGGCCGATACAGCGCCAGCATCATGCGCAAGGAGGTGACGCTCTACCTGCAGAAGCTCAAGGAGCTGGAGCAGCGCCAGGAGGAGGTGATCAAGGAGAACCTGGAGCTCAAGGAGCTCTGCCTGTTGCTGGAAGAGGAGCAGCGGGGTGGGGAGAGGGGAAGTAGTGGTGGTGGTACTGGTGGTGGTGGTGGAGGAGGGGGGACTGGCGTTGGTGGAGGAGGAGGAGGTGTAGGTGGTGTTGGGAGTGGGGGGATGATTGGACCAGGCTGCAGGAGCTCTATAGACAGTCAGAGCAGCCTGCTGATGGTGCCCGGCACGGGGCTTCTGATGAGGGACGTGGGGGATGGGAGCAGCACCTCCAGCGCTGGGAGTGCCGATAGCTCCGACCACCACCTCCATCACCATTACCATCACAACCTCCAGCTCCATAAGCAGACTCTGCTAGCTGGAGGAGGAGGTACAGGTGGTGGTGGAGGAGGAGGCGGGGGTAGTGGAGGAGGGATGCTGGGGAGCAGCAGCAGCCCAGAGCACCTTCACAAGCCCCGGACCACAGCGGGAGGCGGCGGTGGAGGCTCTGGTGGCAGCGAGGTATCCAGTCCCGAGCACTTCCCCACACGGCACCGCAGCACCAGCCTGGACTACCCGTTTGTTATTCCCCAACCCTGCCGCCCGCGCTGTGGTTCCATCTCCGTGCCCGACCACCGTATGATGAGGGGCCTCAGCCCGGAGAAGTACAGCCGCTCGGCTGGCGGCGTGGGACGAAGGAGCCCTGAGCAGCGGCCCAAGCATGGCGGCCATGACTCCCCCCTCCAGAAGAAGCAGCAGCAGCAGCATCACCACCACACCTACCCGCACCCCCAATACCAACACCACCACCTGGGCTCTAGCCCTGGCAGTCCCATGGGCAGCCTGGAGTTCTTCCAGAGGCACCGGGGCAGCGTGGGCAGCATGAGTAGTGTAGGCAGTGGCTGCGGGAGCCCCGAACCCAGACAGGGCTCGCTGCTTGGCACGCCCGAACACCACAACCACAAGTGTGGTGGCGGTGGTGCTGGGAGCGGCAGCCCGGAGATGATGAGGCACCAGTACGGCGTGAGCCCGGAGCACGGTGGGAAGTCCGGGAGCCCTGGTCGAGATGGCGTGCAGCGGAGGCCGACGACGGGGGACGAAGTCTCGCCCCACCACAGGAGCATCTACAATGGAATGAACGGTGGGTCCCCGTCATCTTCGCCATCAGCATCATCATCATCTTCATCACCACACTGGAGGCCGCCCTTAATCTGACACATGGGCAGGTACAGTAAGCAGAGTGATGTTGTGGAGATGCTTAGCTAGTTAAAGGAAAAGGCCCCCTACCCATCCTTCTGTTTTGATATGTGTCTTGATACCAACGCAACATAAAACTGATCTTTAATGCACCCGCAGATGTTATGTTGGAATGGGGTTGAAGGGTTCATCTTGCTGGCCTAATGGCTGAACTTAAACTCTAAGGAGGGATACTCTTCCAGGTTGGAGACTGGGAGTAGCATGTCTGACTCAGCCAGTCTGAGGCATGTTCATGCCTTGGTGTATTAATGTTTTTACAGGTATAGTTGGACTGAGGTGTTTTAGATTAGGGAGATTGGCCCTTTATTTAGATTACTGGTAGATTATACAGATTATTCATTTTAACTTAATGAGATTACACCCTTGGATTGTTTGGCATAATTGCTTAGTCGCATTTAGAGATGGCATCTCATCCCGTTAGCAGGAGGTTCCGAGTGTGATTAAACTAGCATTAAACTCAAAATGGCTGATGTGGTTCAATAAAGTACCTCAGTATTCAAAGGAGTCATTGTCCTCTAGCTTTGCCGCTGGCCAGTTGGACAATGCATCACAGTGATTTTATGTCCTAAATTATTAAATAGATCCTCATTCAGGAGCTAAACCCGAAGGGCGCTGCTATGAATGAGTGTTGCCTGTCCGACTGAGAAAGGAGGAGGTGGGGGGTCCTCTCTTCTGTGGAATTTTGTGTGGTGCAGAGAGGAGTGCCGTGAAAAGAGGTACCCTAAGGTGACATAGTTCTATCTCAGGAAAGCGTCTCGACGGCACACTTGACAGCCCCCGTGTCATTTGGAGTGAACTCATTAGTCAAGGCCCTCTGCCTCTTAGACACACTCCATTAAACCTGACATGCCGTTTCAGATTAAATGTTTTATCAGGTGGAGGTGAAATTGTGGTTGAACAAGCTCCTTTATGACTTCTGCCGCTGCTGTGCTTGGCTGCTTGGCTTGGCTGCTTGGCTTGGGGTGCAAAAAAATGATTCTCTAATACACAAGAAGAACATTTGGATTTATTTACTTAGCAATCATGTTTGTCCTGAATCTCTTCCAGTATAAATTTCATGTCAGGATGTACTTTAGATAGTAGTTAACACACTGCTCAACCAATTGCTCATACCAGAGATTTAGGGCACACCTCACTGTCTTCTTCTTATTATTTTTATTCTTCTTTCTCTTCTTCTTCTTCTGTAAGAGCATTACAAAGGCATTGGCTGAACTGGGAGGTAATGGGGATACCCTTTCACTAATGAGCTCATCTTGAAACTTCACTCAGAGAGAGAGAGAGAGAGAGAGGTGAAATAAGATGCTGGCTCTGCTTCTGTTAACTGTTGCTGCTGCTTCTGATGCTCCTGCTGCTGCTGCCACCACTCTCCACTCTGTCTTGCAATGCCGTTAATTATTCCTCTCCAAATATGCCGCAGCCTCACCTCCTGCTCTCCCCGAGAGCTAGATGAGGTTAGCATGCCGGGAAAGAGAGAGATATAGGTAGAGAGATTGACCAAAAGTGAGAGAGAGAGAGACAAAAGGAGGGGGAGAACAAGAGCGGAGAGAGAGAGAGAGAGAGAGAGAGAGAGAAAGCAAATAAAAGAGAGAATAAAAGAACAAGGGTATCAAAAAGCCAGGGGAGGAAGCCCTGACCAGTGTTCAAATACCCCTCAGGTGGCTAGTAAGGCTTTCTGTAGCCGAGGAAAGTGCTGATGGGTGGTTGGGGGTTGACACACACCACAGGACGTCTCCATCAAGGTGAGATATTTGCCTCACTTGGCAGTATTTTTTATCATCTCTCTTCTTTTATTACCGAAACAGTAGACCCCCATCGTGAGCAACTTCCGTGGCGTTTTGGAGAAGCCATATGTTTTCCCTCAATCAGAAACCACATGAAGAAGGCCTGTGACTTTTAACTAGATTTGGCTACGATAATAAAGGCTCACAAATTAACAAGAGACCTTTGCACTTTACCTACCATGAAACAAACAACCAGTGTTTAAATGTACCATATTTAAGTAAATAAACCCTCAGAACCCTAGCACTAAAGTGTTAACTTTGTGGCTTCTGTGCTAGCACCTTGCTCTGGTGCTGTGTTTATGAGAACTTGAGAATAAGCTTGACCAGCTCGACCTTGCCCTTGTAACACATGGTGTTCACTGCTCATTAGTCTACCCCAGACAAGGTTAGCACCAGCTACCACTAACAGAGACTCCAATCTGGGGGACCAGCACTCTGGTGTCGTCTCCGAACCTCTTTAGCGTTCCCAAGACTGTTAGTCACTGTCAAAGATGCTGCTTTGGTCAGTTGAAAGGAGACACCTGGTAGTCTACACACACACACACAAATGCACACTCAAACATATCTTCACATTCTCTCTTACACACAAAAATGCTCTCTCGTTCCCTCTCTCTGTTTCATACTCACAGACTATACATACACTCTCTCTCTCTGTCACACACACACACACGCACACACACAAGCTACCCCATACAAGATCAATCAGAACTTTAACTGAAAACCTTCACTGTCTGCTTGCACACCTCTGCAATCTCATGGGAGCCTTGCCATGAGAGGTTCAGAGAAGCATGCAGGTTACACCACTACACCTTGTTCTCTGCACAGAAACACAGGCATCACAGCAACTTCACTTCACTGTGTCCTGTGTGTGTTTCACTAATTCACAATTGGGTTAAATCCAGAGCCAAAATTTCCCTCATCAAAAGAGTATAGATTATAATGATTATGATATGATTATTATTACCATTGGAAGTATTTGTGTATAAGTTAGCATAGACTTGGGGACATTCACCTCCACCTTGTGTAGTAACTACATACTATGCATTGGTCTATAAAGTGTCCATCCAACTGTGGCTTTAGTGTTGATTGTAAAGTAGGCCACTGTAGGCCGTCATCCTGGGTAAATAGAGGGGATTCCTGCCTGAGTCTTTTGTCTCTGCACCGGTGGACGTCCAGCACCAAATCACGAAATACAATTTTATGTTGACGAGGGAGTTTAATTCCTATGACGAATGCATTTTGTTTCAGCCCCATGCCAGCCAGCCATGGATTATCTGCTAAGAGGTTTTGGGGGAATTATTGCATGTCATTCCCCCCCCATTCTTATTGAAACAGGAGCCTATTAATGAAGACTAATGGATCAATAAACAGTGTTATACGATTTGGGGAGAACTGTGTCTGCAGCACTGCAGCACGTGGGAAGTGTCTGCAGCAACAGTGTTTGTAGACATGGGATGACTAAGTAACTTATATCTATATATATGTATATATATATATATATATATATATATATATATATATATATATATATATATATATATATATATATATTTGCTTTGTGCTGAAAGCCAAACAAGAGTAGTGCTCCTGCTGAGCGATAATGCTGTCGTCTGTTTTTGTTTTTTTGTTTTTTGTAGTCCTTTGAGCCATGGTGGGTTGTCTGGTATTCAATTAGTTATTTATTCGTTTGCTTATTTATTTATTTACTTGGCAAAATAAAGGTCTAAACCTGGATGAGTGCAAGATATTAAGTACAAGCTGTGTAACTTGCTTAGGATAGCAGCATAGACAAATACAATGCTCCTAAGTTTGGAAAACAAAAAGCACATACACACACACACACACAAATGCTTCAAAGTACTGTTCACTTAGGAAAAGAGCTTAAGTAACTGAAAATGAATAATGTGTGGAAGTAATCACATGTTCCATATGTCTGTCCATCTGTCTGTCTGTCTGTCAGCTCAACATCATGTAAAAATGGTGAACCGTCACAATGTGGTATGGAATGGCATTTTTGATATCTTAATGAGTGGGGCGAGGGGAGAACCATCGTTCCCAACAAAATGCTTCTCTCTAGATTCTCCTGTGTGGATGATAAAATAAACATTCTGGTCTTCATTCATAGTTCTGTCAGTTTGACAAGAAACAAATATAGAGGCTAAGCCAAAAATAACTCCAGCCAATCGGGATGTGCTCACAAGCGTGGTGTCATTACATTGGTTGAACAACAGAACAGCCTTTCAGCAGACTAACAGACTTACAGTTCCATTCTTACTTTTGATTATATTACATATTGATTACTCTATATGTTTTTGCTGATACTGTGTTTTCATAACTCCTGAGACAAAATACAAACCATATCTGGGTCTCTATTTTTCACTTGGGTAACTGACAATATGTTGATTTAAAATTGTTGCGTAGTGTTGCTTTTAAAACAGGATGTTGCGGCTGATTCTTTTAGGTCTTTTATACAAGTACAGGTGACATCTTCATTGCATTTGCAGATGCATACCCTAATGCATCAAATGCCTGGCATGCTCTGTGTGTGCATCTTCTTGTCACACAAATACAGTACAGTGCGTACAGTGCAGTGTGTTCTTCTGTCGCTGTCACTTGTTTTGGGGTCCTTTTGCTGACTCTGCAATGTCCCAAAGAAAGCGGCGTGGAACAGATGAATGTCTCAGGGCCAGCTCTGGTGATGGACTATGGGTGCCTGGAGAGAGATGGCACTCACTGCCTCTCGAATAGTGTGCCATGTGTGTGTACCCCATTCCTCTTAGCGTACTCTGTGTGTAGCTTATCCTCATAGTGTGCAATGTGTGTGTAGCCTATTCCTTATAGTATGCTCTGTGTAGCCTATTCCTTATAGCGTGCTATGTGTGTGTAGCCTATTCCTCATAGCATGCTCTGTGTAGCCTATTCCTTGTAGCGTGCTATGTGTAGCTTATTCTTCATAGCGTGCTATGTATGTGTAGCCTATTCCTCATAGCGTGCTCTATGTAGCCTATTCCTTATAGCGTGCTATTTGTGTGTAGCCTATTCCTTATAGCGTGCTCTATGTAGCCTATTCCTTATAGCGTGCTATGTGTGTGTAGCCTATTCCTTATAGCATGCTCTGTGTAACCTATTCCTCATAGCGTGCTCTGTGTAGCCTATTCCTCATAGTGTGCTATGTGTGTGTAGCCTATTCCTTATAGTGTGCTCTATGTAGCCTATTCCTTATAGCGTGCTCTATGTAGCCTATTCCTTATAGCGTGCTATGTGTGTGTAGCCTATTCCTTATAACGTGCTCTATGTAGCCTATTCCTTATAGCGTGCTATGTGTGTGCAGCCTATTCCTTATAGTGGGCTCTATGTAGCCTATTCCTTATAGCGTGCTCTATGTAGCCTATTCCTTATAGCGTGCTATGTGTGTGTAGCCTATTCCTTATAGTATGCTCTGTGTAGCCTATTCCTTATAGCGTGCTATGTGTGTGTAGCCTATTCCTCATAGCATGCTCTGTGTAGCCTATTCCTTATAGCGTGCTATGTGTAGCTTATTCTTCATAGCGTGCTATGTATGTGTAGCCTATTCCTCATAGCGTGCTCTATGTAGCCTATTCCTTATAGCGTGCTATTTGTGTGTAGCCTATTCCTTATAGCGTGCTCTATGTAGCCTATTCCTTATAGCGTGCTATGTGTGTGTAGCCTATTCCTTATAGCATGCTCTGTGTAGCCTATTCCTCATAGCGTGCTCTGTGTAGCCTATTCCTCATAGTGTGCTATGTGTGTGTAGCCTATTCCTTATAGTGTGCTCTATGTAGCCTATTCCTTATAGCGTGCTCTATGTAGCCTATTCCTTATAGCGTGCTCTATGTAGCCTATTCCTTATAGCGTGCTATGTATGTGTAGCCTATTCCTCATAGTGTGCTCTGTGTAGCCTATTCCTCATAGTGTGCTATGTGTGTGTAGCCTATTCCTTATAGTGTCCTCTATGTAGCCTATTCCTTATAGCGTGCTCTATGTAGCCTATTCCTTATAGCGTGCTATGTGTGTGTAGCCTATTCCTTATAACGTGCTCTATGTAGCCTATTCCTTATAGCGTGCTATGTGTGTGTAGCCTATTCCTTATAGCATGCTCTGTGTAGCCTATTCCTTATAGCGTGCTATGTGTGTGTAGCCTATTCCTTATAGTGGGCTCTATGTAGCCTATTCCTTATAGTGTGCTCTATGTGTGTGTAGCCTATTCCTTATAGCGTGCTATGTGTAGCTTATTCTTCATAGCGTGCTATGTATGTGTAGCCTATTCCTCATAGCGTGCTCTATGTAGCCTATTCCTTATAGCGTGCTATGTGTGTGTAGCCTATTCCTTATAGCATGCTCTGTGTAGCCTATTCCTTATAACGTGCTCTGTGTAGCCTATTCCTCATAGTGTGCTATGTGTGTGTAGCCTATTCCTTATAGTGTGCTCTATGTAGCCTATTCCTTATAGCGTGCTCTATGTAGCCTATTCCTTATAGCGTGCTATGTGTGTGTAGCCTATTCTTTATAACGTGCTCTATGTAGCCTATTCCTTATAGCGTGCTATGTGTGTGTAGCCTATTCCTTATAGTGGGCTCTATGTAGCCTATTCCTTATAGTGTGCTCTATGTGTGTGTAGCCTATTCCTTATAGCGTGCTATGTGTAGCTTATTCTTCATAGCGTGCTATGTATGTGTAGCCTATTCCTCATAGCGTGCTCTATGTAGCCTATTCCTTATAGCGTGCTATTTGTGTGTAGCCTATTCCTTATAGCGTGCTCTATGTAGCCTATTCCTTATAGCGTGCTATGTGTGTGTAGCCTATTCCTTATAGCATGCTCTGTGTAGCCTATTCCTCATAGCGTGCTCTGTGTAGCCTATTCCTCATAGTGTGCTATGTGTGTGTAGCCTATTCCTTATAGTGTGCTCTATGTAGCCTATTCCTTATAGCGTGCTCTATGTAGCCTATTCCTTATAGCGTGCTATGTGTGTGTAGCCTATTCCTTATAACGTGCTCTGTGTAGCCTATTCCTTATAGCGTGCTATGTGTAGCTTATTCTTCATAGCGTGCTATGAAGTGTGTTGGGGTAGTTGGGGGAGAAGGGGGGTGTTTTATCTCTGGGAAGCCAGAGGTGTATGTCTGGAGGTCTACAACAGCCCCCAGTCACTGTGCAACAGAGCTCGACATCTGTCACTGCTGTAGCTCAGTCAGAACAGTGTGTGTGTGTGTGTATGTATGTATGTGGGTATGTGAGAGAGAGTGCGTGCTTACAGTGTGTGTGTGTATCTATCTTGTCTGTCTGAACACATGTATTCTGAGATTCTGAGAATCTCATGTCTCTTGCCCTCCTCCTCTCTCTTTCCACTCTCCATTCCTTCTATCAGATGGGCAGAGGACCGTGAGGGTGAGGTAGTGGATGAGCCATGATGTGTGTGCAGAAGGAGAGTGCCATTGTCTCTTGTCTTTTTGCCGGGGCCCGACCCTTGTGCTCCGTGACCTTGGGAAATGCAACCCCGCTGAGACTCGTCGGCGACTAAATATAGCCTCGGAGGCCAGGAGCTTTGCTCTTGTTTACCTTTCGCGTGCTTCACCCAGCTACCCCCCACCACCATTCCACCATCTTCCTTATAGAAACCTCACACACATGCACAGATCCAGCCCGCCATTGTGTGCAGCAGTGAGTGGTGTCATCTGCAGTGCCTATCCAGCTTACTATACTGTGACTGTGTATACAGTGCTTGGCGCCTGAGAAAAAGCATGGCTTCTGGTTTGATTAGGGTACTTTATCTGTGTGTATGTGTGTGTGTGTGTGTGTGTGTGGCTTGTGTTGGCTGAAGGGGGGTTCTCAAGAGGAAAGTACTGGTAAAGAGTTGGAATGTCCTAATTGGCTGCAGCCTGGGCAGGGTAAACAAAGGCTCAGTTTGAACTTCTAAAGCTGAATTTTAGACCTAAAGCAACAAAGCTTACTGAAAGACATGAACAAACAATCTCCAACAACAGCCCGGTCAGCTTTGATGAAAGTCAGCATAATTGATCATATACTGTGTTATCAGTTTCCTTAATTTTTGTTTGTTTCAGCCCATCTAGTAGGCTGTAGAGTATAGAGTGTATAGATAGTGTATACATCTATAGAGTGGCGTATACATAGAGTACACCTAACCTGGGTGGACAGAGGGAAAAAATTGACTCTTCAATTTCACTATACACCAGGGTTTAAAAATAAGTGTTCAGAAAAATGGCAACTGGCAAATTGCATAGCATTGGATCAAACAAATAGTAAGATGCATTAAGATAACCCAGTACAGTATAATCAAAAGATTCCCAATGAATGCATACTTATCTAGACAAGATATCCAAACTATGCCATGAAATGCTGCTGCTTCATTTTCTTTTCCAAACACCAGCTGTTGTGTTCATTGTGCTGGTCTCAATATCAGTGAGTATGCTCACTTTCAATGGTCATTCAATGGACACTTGCATAGTGCACTACAACTGTGCACTGACCAGTCTATGAGTAAGGTCAATTTAGCTGAGGGAGAAAGACAGAAGAGCTTACTACAGAGAGTGTGTGTGTGTTTATAGCTGTGTATGTCTTGTGTGTGTGTCTATAGATGTGTGTGTGTGTGTGTGTGTATTCTCCCTCCCCATGCACGCTGCACGGTTCAGTGGCGCTTAGCTAACATCTTTATGCATCACCAATCCTCCATCTCGTCGGAGGGCAACGGAAAAGCGCATGCAGCCTTGCGCTGACTTGTATCGGCAGGGGTCACAGCTGGACTCCAAACGCCAGGGGCTGTGGTGGCAGCTATCAAAGCTGAAACTGAGGTGGGCTTCTAACAAGGGCATTTGGTATCCTCTAGTTGTCCTCTAGTGTTTGGGCAGTGCTCATGCCAGACCACTGAAGGCCATTCAGATTTGTCGTTGATTAGATTACAAGTAGACCCACAAATTATCACTTGCTTTGTGTCTACAGTAATACAGCAGCCACACATGTTAAACTAGCGCCACTTGATTTGTATGCTAACTTCTGGGGACATCTGGACAACATGCAGTGGTGCTGAAGCATCTTTGTCAATCCATGATAATGGTTACTTGCTGTTTTAAACTTATAGTAACAGATCCTTCTGGGACAGGACTTTGTGGAGACTTAACTTTCAATTAAACTCTGGCCTGAATTCAGTTTTATTTATATATCACATCATCTCAAGGGAAAATACTTTGGAGGTGTATAATAATACTTTGTTTGTCTGTGTGTGTATGTCTATGATAAGTTGTGTGTATATGTGTAAGGTGCTTGTGTTTGTGTGTGTGTGTGTGTGTGTATGCATACGCACGTGTGTGTGTGTGCGTGTGTTCTGTACCGGTTCATCAGGAATCTGAATGCAGTCGCCATGCAGCAGTATGTGCAGGCAGGGAAAATGCAAGCTCACACTAGCACACACCCAGCCCAGCCTAGACCCATGGGGCTCCCAGCAGCCAGCCAGCTAGTGTGAAGAAGAGACACAGAGACAGAGAGAGAGAGAGAGAAAGTGGACGAGGTAAAAGAGAGGAGGATGTAAAGCAGTGGTGACGAAGAGAGAGAGAGAATTTGGAGGCTATAGTAGCAGAGAAATATTGTATGGAGAAGGCAAGAGGGAGAGAGAGTTGGAGACTGTTATAACAGAAAAGAGAAAGGAAGAGATGCAGGATGTGAAAGGCAAGAGAGACAGAGAGAGAGAGGGATAGAGATAGCCAACTTTATCAAGTATATGTGAATAGAGATACATAGAGGGACTGAAGTATGCACATACACATACCAGGAGACTTAATTATAGGCAGTGAGCAGAAATACCCCTCTAGATATTGGCAAGCAAAAGAGACAGAGATGACGAGGGAGAGAGAAAGGGAGAAATCACCTCATCCTCCCTTGCGGATGCAATGGCCCTGTGTGTGTGTGTGTGTGTGTGTGTGTGTGTGTGCCCCTGCTGTGTGTCGACAGCGAGTGCTGTGAGGCAGAAAGAGGATTCTGGCTGTGGGGAGATCAGACATCTGTAGCGGGTAATTGGAGGAGGAGATTGGAGAGTGTGACAAAGCGTTCACCTCACTGCTTAGGGGACCACCAACCAATATCCCCACCCCCCCACCCCCACAAACACACACACACACACTACACCCCTCTGCCCCTGTAGGTTGACCACCACCGACCACTCTCAGTCTGATGAAACAGACAAAACAGCAAAAAGAAAAGAAAGAAAGAAGAACAACGATGACAACACAGGCAACAGCAGTGGCTAAGCCAGCAGCCATTTTGATTTTGTTCGTATAGAATCTATGGGCTTTATGATCATCTTTGCTGATGTAGGTTTGCTACTGTGCTCGGTCACTGTCAGTGGTAAGGGTTTCCAGAGCATCTGAGCGACGGCAACAAGCCTATAAATGCTTGTAAAGATTAGATAACGCAGCATTGCTATTTACTAAGCCATGGGTGCGCTCTTATCAGCAGCTGACATTAAGCTTGCAATTTTCAGGGACATAAAAAATAGTACATGTTGTTAGTCTATCAGCTGCCTAGTACACTGTGTAGCCTCACAGGGAAGACAGCCCTGTGTGTGTGTGTGTGTGTGTGTGTGTGTGTGTGTGTGTGTGTGTGTGTGTGTGTGTGTGTGTCTGTGTGTGTGTGTTATAAGACTAAGTAATACATAATATATTTGGGGATAAACAAAAAATATTTAGTAACTTGACATTATTCAGACCTTCTGATGAAATACCTAAGCTTCAGTTTGCTTTATTGCTGATTGATAGATAGGCTGAAAAGGGAGGGGAAATCCTTTGTGTCATTTAGAAGGAACACCCAGCTACTTTCTCTTCAAATATACCAGCACATTTCTTACCATCAAGGTAGAATGAAGAGAAAGGTAGTCAGATGACTTGATAATAAGGAATTCTGGAAGACAACCAAGAAAAGAAGAAATATCTTTGTCTTATAATCTTTGTTTTATGGTGCTGGGGACAACAAAGAAAAGAAGAAATATCTTTGTCTTATAATCTTTGTTTTATAATGCTGAGAGCAATGCATGCAGCATTGTTGAGTTTGACAAGGCAGATGCATTGGTGATAGCATTAGATGGGGTGAATCAAGCAGATTAAAGTAATCACATTAGCATTAGGGCTAATAGATAGCACTGGGTTTATTAACTTTCAGGGCTTGGCCATCAAGGGCCAACTAGTATAATGACTAATTCGGTTCACTGAGTTAATACTTTTGTTTCTGGGTTGCATAGAAACAAATGCTCTTGTTTGATGTTATTCATGCTGTTCCCTCTGCTTCCACATCCACAATCAGTGTGTGGGTTTGTGTTTTTCATGACATTCAAGGTTAATGCAACAGCCAGAATAAACAAGAATGTGACACATCTCTATATTTTCAATAAATCACTCCTCTTACATGAGGAGGCTGAATGTGGAACTGAAGTGAACATGACTGAAGCACTCTAAAGACCCTTACTGGAAGTCACATCTACCATTGATTGCTTTGTCTGCTAAAATAGATGATTCATTTGACTGGCTGGCAGTTAGTTTCTATGCATGTTGGTTGAATAAGGAACCTGAGGTACTTTTTAGTAGACAAAACAAAAACTGAAATAACTTGCTGAATTGCTGTTACTCTTTCTAGATAATAGGTTTTTTTTGTTGTTATTGTTTGTTTGTTGTATTTTGTGTGTACTCAGCAATTCCTCAGTAATTTAAATGTAAGGCACACAACAATAGAACAAAATGCTCCAAATCATTAGCAGTTAAACAGGAAACAACAAACCTCAAAGAACTAAGGAACAGCAGTAAAAAGGCATGATCTTGCTTAGTCAACAACAACAACAACAACAAGAAACACACACACACACACACAGTGCCTCTCTCTTTCTCTCTCATCTTACATTTATACACACAGTAAGGGATGGAGAGAGAGAGAGAGAAAGCTATCTAACTTTCCTTCGTGATCGATGCAGGCCCTGCCCATGAATCTGCTCCCACCCAAAAAATACTTAATGGATAGTGCATTGGTGTGTGCGTGTGTGTGTGTGCATGTGTGTGTGTATGTGTGTTGCTGGGGTGTGGGGGCACTTTCAATCATGGACCAATGACAGTAAGACATGCAAGAGTCACTTTTTTCTCCTTTTTTTGCCCCTCTCTTTTTCTATCACTCCTGTCTTTCTCTCTCTCTATCACTCCTGTCCTGTGTGTGTGTGTGTGTGTGTGTGTGTGTGTGTTTGTGTGGGAAGAATGAAAAGAATGACTGGAGGATCAGAAGGAAATAAAAGGTGTTAAAAGTAAGATGGGGTAGAGAAGACATATGTCTGCTATAGCATTTGAAGTACCAAGCCCTCATGCAGCTAGCTAAGCTCAAAGATTGTTTTCAAAGAAAACTTAATATTGCTCTGAAGAACCATTCTCAAGTTTCTGTTTTCTCACATTCCATAATGTTCAGCATGGATTAGTACACCTTGTTGGGTCGGGTCTTGGATGTTTAAAAAGTCAGCAGTTTCTTTCGAGGCCTGAGAACCTTCTGTTTTTTTTGCCTCAAAATGAGTCAGGTTCTCATAAACACCCGTCTCTTTCTTTCTCTCTCTGACACACACACACACACACTCACACACACACACACACACACACACACACACACACACAATAAGACCTGGATAGTGAAGAAAAATACCAATTTCATGTTGAAATGCAATTTGACCAACCAATATGTTCTGAGTCATTTATAATGTAGGTAATATAAAACTTTTCAATGAAATTCATTTTATGTCACCTCCATAACAGCAATGAACTGGCAGGTTTTTGTATGATGTAAATGGTTACATGAAATTTAGCATTCAGCTGTCAAGGTGTCATGAAAAAAATGTGAAGATTATGTAAATAATGCTACACTTGCTCATGTTTTATCACATTAAAACTTGGAATCGTATATAAAGATCCACATCATTATGTCAGAAGTATGTCAGAACTGGAACACTGGAATTGACACAGAGACAAGAACATGCATGGATATCAAACAATGGACATCAGAGGCTTCAGTTCAGTGGCAGATATTACCTAAAGTAGGCCACTGTTCCACACATTTTTTTAGGTAAGCCTATTAGGTAATAATCTGATTGATGTTTCTCTATGTCTCTTTGATTTGTCATAAGATAAAATGCCGTTCAGACTATGAGTTGGCCTACCAATAATAACTTAAAAACAACTCCCAGAATGCCATAGTGGAGAGACAGACCTCCCTGTAGGGGATGAGGATGGGGATTTGCCTCTTTTGTGTCCTGTCCTTGTGATCCGTGATCCTGCTCATCGTTCCCCATGACGTCCTACATACACACACACACACACCCGTGTCATCATAGAACAGCCCCTCAGGAAAGGCAGGACAGCAACTGATTACAGCAGATTTGTTGCTCTCTCTGGTACATGCCTTTCTTTGGTTATTTGTTTCGCTTGTTTATTTGTTTAATACACAAATATCATTTTTTTTTTGTTTTTGTTGTTTGACTGACGCAACACCAGCCATGTGTTATGTTAGGCAAAGAGGTCAGAGAGGTTGTTGGGAGGTGGAATGATGCCTCTGTTAGGTCAGAGGTCACTGATGATTTGATGAAGTGACCTTCACTGATGAAGGTCCTTGCCTTTTTGTTTTATTTTCCCATGCAATTGTTCGTTCCCTTTTTACCTGCTTGGATTAATGGTTAACCAAGGGATGCACACACAAACACACACACACAGTGGATACACACAATCATATGTAGAAGAAGAACCATATGTAGAAGAGTGTGTGTGTGATACACCCACACAACAAACTCACACAGATACACAATGATATACCTGTACACATGCTTAGATGCACAGGTATATCATGCAAAAACTATTCATACACACACACACACACACACACACACACCACACACACACACACACACAGAGAGAGAGAGACACACACACACACACACACACACATAAATATGAATTCACTCACAAATATATCTTGGTATTTGACTGCATCTGCTGCTGTCACTTTCCTAAGCACCCCCACACACTCCCTCTATCTCCCTGACTCCATCTTTCTCTCTCTCTCTTGCTCCTTCTCTCTCTCTCACTCACACAC
The DNA here is from genome assembly GCA_027481765.1 of Tenualosa thibaudeaui. Taxonomy (NCBI): domain Eukaryota; kingdom Metazoa; phylum Chordata; class Actinopteri; order Clupeiformes; family Clupeidae; genus Tenualosa; species Tenualosa thibaudeaui. The sequence goes on along the minus strand of JAIFZK010000056.1, from coordinate 983,690 downwards.
ACACATGCAAAGAGCCTCTTTAGCAGATCTGTGAGACACTGAGCAGACAGATATCAGGCCTCTCTCTCGTCCACTTTCCATCTCTCTCTCTCTCTTTCTCTCTCTGTTCAGCGTTTAGCTGGGCGAGCTGCATCTCTCTCCTCTTTGAGTGGGCTTAACCTTGTGCCCTCACACCGGCTGCAGAGAAAAGAGCAGCCGCCGCAGCGTGAGAGACAGAGAGAGAGAGAGAGACAGAGAGAGAGAGAGAGAGTGGCGGCAGCAGCCTTTTTACAAATCCTCCAGAGTGTGCCCCTCCAACACACAAACACACACATACAGACAGACATGAAGGTTTCCACTGCAGCACAGGAATTTGTGGAGTGAGAGAGAGCATTTTACAAAATGTAATACAGTGCTAGATAGAGTGCTACTGTCTGACAGTAAGTTGTGTGTGTGTGTGTGTGTGCACATGTTTCTGCTCTGTATGCTATGCTTGTTGTATGGCTGGAGCATTTCTTGCCTGTCTGTCCAGCAATCTCTGAGTGATTGATTGATAAACTAGAATATGAGGATCATACCTGTTGTTCTATTTAGAGTTTTATTAAATTAAAACAAGAAAAAGGACTATAAACACCAACATACTGTGAAGAAATTACCGGTACCACTCACATAAGTGGATGTAAGATAATGTCAGATATCCCCTGAATTTAGTGTACATACCAACTAGCACAGTCGCCTCTCTTTATAGATCACATTCTACCATGTGGAGCTATTAAATACACTTATTGAGTGCAAATAACTGATTAATTTTGTTTCCAGCCAATAACATTTCTTTAAAGACATTTATGTGGATCACTGGATCATTTTAGATCTTTTTAGGTTGAGTCATGTGAAATGGCCCAGTGTGCATTCCTGAAATTCATGTCATGTCAGCTGTCCATTCAGTGTGTATTCACCCTCACACTCTGTGACGGGGGACAGTGCCAGCCACTAAGGAAAGTGCTTTAGCATGGAAGGAAGGGCTGTGGTTTGATTGGATGATTAATCACAGATTTGTAAACTCCAAAAAAAAAAACATATAAAAAAAAACATTTCCTTGAACCGTAATGGGCTACCTTGAGTGTATAAACTGCCTCAAATGAATGCTGTTTTGAAACTGAAAAACTATTGTGGTTTCAAGGACATGGCAACTGCACATGCTCTCTCTCTCT